>JAJPUD010010906.1:0-34274 GCA_023553655.1 Myrmecobius fasciatus | reverse complement strand
CTCTCTCTCTCTCTCTCTCTCTCTCTCTCTCTCTCTCTCTCTCTCTCAAAATTAGGACATTTTCCCTCTTTAGCCTTTTGGTACATTTCTTACTTCCTATAGTCTTTCACCTGACATTGATAGTGGCTCAGTAATTATATCTACCAATTCTTCAGTACCTAAGGACATAATCTGAATTTTATTCCCTGAGGAAAAAAAAAGACATGGATGGAAACAATTTCCTCCTTCTTTTCCTTTCTCCTTTTAGAGTCATTTTCTGAATTTCCCTCCAAATTTAAAACTTCAATTCTTGTAGAGTTCTAGAACTTAAGGGTTAAAAGATACCTTAGAGCTAACACTAGGTTTTCATGCTTTCCTCATCGAGTATATTCATGTGAATATATATATTATATTCACTTATTTATTTATATATTGTGTCTTCCAGTTGGACATACACATCTTTAGGGGAGGGGTTAGTTTTTTTTATTTGTTTCTGTATCTTTTGGCATGCTATATTGCACATACTAGATTAACACTTAATAAATGTCTTATTAAATTGAGTCAACATGAAATCCAGTAAGATTGTCAAGTCCTCAAACTCTCATAGGTCTCTATCAATTTGCAAACATTTGTTAAGCTTTTCTTTATGTCAGGTTAAGTGTTAGACCATCAAGATCTTTTGGTTCTATTCAACACTTTATTCATTTACACTCTATTATACCATGTTGCCTATTTGATGTCAACTAGAATTTTTTTTCATTTTTGTCCATATTTAATTTTTTTGGAAAGAGAAAAGACACTCCCTCTTTAATTTTTTGTATATATAAATCAATCAAGAAATTGAAAATTTTTTTAAAAGCATAAATTAGGCCAACTTTCTAAAGTTATATAGTTGTATCAGAATTAAAAGGAAAAATAATAGAGAATATAAAATGATAGATGAAACTATTGGTGTGTTACGATAACCTTAAAAAGAAAAAAAAATACATGTAAATACATCTATATTTACATTTGTATAGATGTGTATGTGTGTGTATTTACATAAGCCATTTTGATAATTATATTTCCAATAAATGATGCACAGGCAGTAAAATACTTGCCTTATCTCTCTTGCATGCCTACCTCCTCAGTCTTTCATCACTCATTTTTATTCTTCATTTTAAGGGAATCTCAAAGTATCTATCATGTGATCTGTGTTCCATGCCTTTTTGTGAGCCCTTTTTAGAATTTCACTGCTGATGAGCTTTGCCTTTCTGACTCACATTCTTTCTATTAGTACAGTTGATATACAGTGATGTGGTCAGGTTTTGTCTTATTTCATTCCCCTTTCCAAATTTATCTGATCTCTGGTCACCTGGATATCACTGTCCTCAGTTTAATAGAAAAAATAACTTTGTAGGCAGCATGATATAGTTGATAGAGAACTGTCCTTGGAGCTGAATTCAAGTACCATCCTAGACACAAGTGATTTCACTTAGCTTCCCAGTCAGTGCTCAAGGCAATTCTCTGAGTAAAGAATAAATTGCAGAACTTCATGAGTACAAAGAATTTTCTCATTGAGAAACTGATCCCCTAGCCTTCAATGTACCCCCAAAAAACTGTGTGAAGTTATAATAGTTTTCCTTTAATTTTTTATAATTTACTTCAGTTTATCACTTTGAAAAATGTATATCAGAACAATTTTCTTTTAGATAATTAAGAGTTCCAAAATTTAGAAGGGGATATATACATATATATACCCACATGTGTATCTATATCTATATATCTTTATACATGCATACACAAAGAAAAAGAGTGTGTGTATGTATGTATGAGAGAGAGAGAGAAAGAGAGAGAGAGAGAGAGAGAGAGAGAGAGAGAGAGAGAGAGAGAGAAAATGTCATTGATTAAGTACAGGCTTCCTTTGTTAAAGCTAACTGGTTTCCCCCAATTCTGGTTAAATTGTGGCATCAGAAAGTTTTCTTTTCTGTCTAACTGAAATTATTCTAGACCTCAGAAAAGATGAGAATCATTGGAGACTTTGATGTTGTTCCATAATGTGAGAATTGCTTGTAAAACTGATATATTCCTTAGCTTAGAAATTACTTTAGGCGGAACCAAGATGGCAGAGTGAAAACGTGACTCTCTGCGTCCTCCTCCAATCTTCTCTCAAACCAACAATAAAATAAGCCTCTAAACTGATCTTCAAATCAACGAATTCAGAAATATTTGGACACTGCTCTCTGAAGAACTTCATATCAGGTTTGTCTAACTTGGACAGAGGGATGAACAAGCAGACTCGGGTATAGGCCGGAAGTGGGGGTGGGACTCAGTTCAGCTCATGGTGCTAGAAACTCCAAACTCCAAATTCCAAACACCTGGAGTTTATCTGAGGCACTCGGGACACTCTGCCCTGACTGGGGGCAGGTGTTCTGGCAGACTTGCCTTGTTTAAGGAGTAATCCCGATTTAGTCCTAGCCCCCACAGGCCCAGCACCTTAAGTTAATTTGCCGAATTGCCCCAGGGCAAAGATTTTTTCCTAGCCTTAAAGAGATATCTACACTGTCTAAAAGAAAAATGAAGAAGCAAAAGAGAGCTCTCACCATAGACAGCTTTTATCAAGAGAAAGAAGTGATGACCCCAGATCCTGAGGTTCCTTTAGAGAAAACTCCAAAGGAAGTTTTTAAGGACCATCACTGGTCCCCTTTTCAAAAGGCCTTTCTGGAAGATTGCATAAAGAACCTCATAAGAGAGCTGGAGGATAAATGGGAAAATAAATTGAAATCAGTGCAAGAAGGATGCAATATCTTGCAAGAAGGATATGATGCCCTGCAAAAGAGATATGAAAAAGACACCAATTTATTGAAAAATAAAATTAGTGAAGTGGAAAAAGAGTGCAATGAACAAAAAAATTCAATTGGCCAGTTACAAAAGGAGCTTAAAAAGGTAACTGAAGAAAACAACACTTTAAAAATAAGAATTGAACAAATGCAAGTGAATGACTCAATAAGACTTCAAGAATCAAACAAAAACAAAAAAAAATGAAAAATTAGAAGAAAATATGAAATATCTCCTAGGAAAAACAACTGACTTGGAAAGTAGATCTAGGAGAGACAATCTAAGGATTATTGGACTTCCTGAAAGCCATGATGAAAAAAAGAATCTAAACACTATCTTTCAGGAAATCCTGAAAGAAAACTGCCCTGAGATTGTAGAATCAGAAAGCAAAATCACCATTGAAAGAATTCCCCATCACCTCCTGAGAGAGACCCCAAAATTAAAACCCCAAGGAATATCGTGGCTAAATTTCAGTACTATAGCACCAAGGAAAAGATTCTGCTAGCAGCTAGAAAGAAACAATTCAAATACCGAGGTTCAATAATTAGAATCACACACAATTTGTCAGCCTCCATATTGAAGGATCGAAGGGCTTAGAACCAGATATTCCGAAAGGCAAAGGAACTTGGATCACAGCCAAGAATAACCTATCCAGCTAGAATGAGCATTATCCTCCAGGGAAGAAGATGGTCATTCAATGATATAGGTGAATTTC
This sequence comes from Myrmecobius fasciatus, assembly GCA_023553655.1. NCBI lineage: Eukaryota > Metazoa > Chordata > Mammalia > Dasyuromorphia > Myrmecobiidae > Myrmecobius > Myrmecobius fasciatus. The sequence goes on along the minus strand of JAJPUD010010906.1, from coordinate 30,763 downwards.
ACCTATTTCTAATGAAAAGACCAGATCTGAACAAAAAAAATTGACCTCCAAACACAGAACTCAAGAGAAGCATAAAAAGGTAAAAAGGAAAGGACTCTTGAGAACTTTATTTCTACTATGGGGATACTTAAAGTTTGAGGGTATAATTAACTAGATATTACTTTGATAATATGAAAAAGAAAACTAGAGGGGGAAAGGTTGTCATACTGGGGAAAAGAGGGAAAAAGTGGTAAAATAAGATCTAAAAAAAAGGAGGTAAAAACAAGATAAAATCTCTTGAAGAGGCAAAGAAAACCTAATATAATTGAGAGAAAGAGGGGAGGGAGATGAGCATTGTGTAAATTTTACTCTCATCAGGTTGGGCTCTAAAAGTGTATATCAGACACTTGATTTTACATAGAAACTTGTCTGTTGCTAGAGGGAAGTGGGAGGGAAAGGAGGAAAAAGAAAGGGACAAACTATTAGAAGGGAAAATAGAAGAATCAGGGGAAAGGAATTAAAAAAAGGGGGGGAGGGGATCTAAAGGGTGGTGGATTGTTTGGGAGAGGGGGTCATCAAAAGCAAAGTACTGAGGAGGGGGGAAGGGAGAAAGGGGAAAGGAAAGGGGAAAACATAACTTGGGTAAATAAGATGGCAGGAAATAAAGAATTAGTTATTCTAACTGTGAATGTGAATGGGATGAACTCTCCCATAAAGCGGAAGCGGATAGCAGACTGGATTAAAAACCAGAATCCCACAATATGTTTTCTACAAGAAACACATCTAAAACATAGTGACACATATAGGATGAAGGTAAAAGGCTGGAGCAGAACCTATTATGCTTCAGGTGAACAAAAAAAAGCAGGGGTAGCAATCCTTATCTCAGATCAAGTAAAAGCCAAGATAGATCTAATCAAAAGAGATAAGGAAGGAAACTGTATTTTATTAAAGGGTACCATAGATAATGTAGCAATATCAATACTAAATATATATGCACCAAGTGCAATAGCATCCAAATTCCTAGGGGAGAAATTAAGAGAGATGCAAGAAGAAATAGACAGCCAAACGATACTAGTGGGGGATCTCAACCTTGCTCTCTCAGAATTAGATAAATCAAACCACAAAATAAACAAGAAAGAAACTAGGGAGATAAACCAATTGTTAGAAAAGTTAGGTATGATAGATCTATGGAAAAAGTTGAATGGAGACAGTAGGAGTTTACTTTTTTCTCAGCAGTCCATGGAACCTATACAAAAATTGACCGTGTTAGGGCATAAAAACCTCAAAATCAAATGCAGAAAGGCAGAAATAGTAAATGCATCTTTTTCAGATCATGATGCAATAAAAATCACATGCAATATAAGGCCAGGAGAAAATAAACCAAAAGTTAATTGGAAATTAAATAATCTAATCCTGAAGAATGAATGGGTGAAAGAGCAAATCATAGACACAATCAATAATTTCATCCAGGAGAATGACAATGAGACAACATACCAAAATTTGTGGGATACGGCCAAAGCGGTTATAAGGGGCAATTTTATATCTCTAGGTGCTTACTTGCATAAAATAGAGAAAGAAAAGATCAACGAATTGGGCTTATTATTAAAAAAAAACTAGAAAAAGAACAAATTAAAAACCCTCAATTAAATACCAAATTGGAAATTCTAAAAATAAAAGGAGAAATTAATAAAATTGAAAATAAGAAAACTATTGAATTAATAAATAAAACTAAGAGTTGGTTCTACGAAAAAACCAACAAAATAGATAAGCCTTTAGTTAATTTGATAAGAAAAAGGAAAGAGAAAAATCAAATTGTTAGTCTCAAGAATGATAAGGGAGAACTTTCCTCCAATGAAGAGGAAATTAGAGCAATAATTAGGAGTTACTTTGCCCAACTTTATACCAGTAAGTTTGATAATCTAAATGAAATGGAGGAATATCTACAAAAATATAGATTGCTCAGGTTAACAGAAGAGGATATAAATTATTTAAATAGCCCCATATTAGAAAAAGAAATAGAACAAGCTATTAACCAACTCCCTAAGAAAAAATCTCCAGGGCCAGATGGATTTACATGTGAATTCTACCAAACATTCAAAGAACAATTAATTCCAATACTATACAAATTATTTGAGAAAATAGGGACAGAAGGTATATTGCCAAATTCCTTCTATGAGACAGATATGGTGCTGATAGCTAAACCAGGTAGGGTGAAAACAGAGAAAGAAAACTATAGACCAATTTCCCTAATGAATATTGATGCAAAAATTTTAAATAAGATATTAGCAATGAGATTACAGAAAGTCATCCCCAGAATAGTACACTATGACCAAGTAGGATTTATACCAGGGATGCAGGGCTGGTTCAATATTAGGAAAACTATCAGCATAATTAATTATATTAATAACCAAACTAACAAAAACCATATGATTATCTCAATAGATGCAGAAAAAGCCTTTGATAAAATCCAACACCCTTTCCTATTAAAAACACTAGAGAGTATAGGAATAAATGGGCTTTTCCTTAAAATGATTAGTAGCATCTATTTAAAACCATCAGCAAGCATCATATGTAATGGAGACAAAGTAAAACCATTCCCAATAAGATCAGGAGTGAAACAAGGATGCCCACTGTCACCATTACTATTTAATATTGTATTAGAAATGTTAGCTTTAGCAATAAGAGAAGAAAAAGAGATAAAAGGAATCAGAGTAGGTAATGAAGAAACCAAATTATCACTCTTTGCAGATGACATGATGGTATACTTAGAGAACCCTAATAACTCAACTAAAAAACTACTAGAAACAATTCACAACTTTAGCAAAGTTGCAGGATACAAAATTAATCCACATAAATCATCAGCATTTTTATATATTACCAACAAAGTTCAGCAGCAAGAGATACAAAAAGAAATTCCATTCCAAATAACAGATGATAGGATAAAATATTTGGGAATCTATCTGCCAAGGAAAAGTCAGGAACTAAACTACAAAACACTTTCCACACAAATAAAATCAGACCTAATCAATTGGAAAAACATTAAGTGTTCATAGGTAGGCAGAGCGAACATAATAAAAATGACAATACTACCCAAACTAATCTACTTATTTAGTGCCATACCAATCAAACTCCCAAGAAATTATTTTATGGATCTAGAAAAAATAGTAGCAAAGTTCATTTGGAAGAACAAAAGGTCAAGGATTTCAAGGGGATTAATGAAAAAAAAGGCAGATGAAGGTGGCCTTGCTGTACCAGATCTAAAACTATATTATAAAGCAGCGGTCATCAAAACCATTTGGTAGTGGCTAAGAAATAGAGCAGTCGATCAGGGGCACAGGATAGGTTATCAGGACAATCTATGTAATAATCTTAACAATTTAGTGTTTGATAAACCCAAAGACCCCAGCTTTTGGGATAAGTACTCACTATTCGGCAAAAACTGCTGGGAAAATTGGAAACTAGTGTGGAAGAAATTAGGGCTTGACCCATACCTAACACCACATACCAAGATAAGATCTAAATGGGTTCAAGATCTAGATATAAAGAGTGATTTTGTAAGCAAGTTAGAGGAACGTAATATAGTTTACCTCTCAAACCTGTGGAGATGGAATAAATTTATGTCCAAAGAAGATCTGGAACTCCTAATTGAACACCAGATGGATAATTTTGATTATATTAAGTTAAAAAGTTTCTGTACAAATAAAACTAATGCAGACAAGATTAGGAGGGAAGCATCAAACTGGAAAATCATCTTTACATTTAATGGTTCTGATAAAGGCCTCATTTCTAAAATATATAGAGAATTGTCTCATATATATGAGAATTCAAGCCACTCTTCAATAGATAAGTGGTCAAGGGATATGAACAGACAATTTTCAGATGATGAAATTAAAACCATCTCTAGTCATATGAAAAGTTGCTCCAAATCACTATTGATCAGAGAAATGCAAATTAAGACAACTCTGAGGTATCACTACACACCTGTCAGATTGGTTAAAATGACAGGAAAAGATAACGATGAATGTTGGAGGGGATGTGGCTACATTGTTGGTGGAACTGTGAACGGATCCAACCATTCTGGAGAGCAATTTGGAGCTACGCTCAAAAAGTTATCAAACTGTGCATACCCTCTGACCCAGCAGTGTTTCTACTGGGCCAATATCCCAAAGAGATCTTAGAGGAGGGAAAGGGCCCCACATGTGCAAGAATGTTTGTGGCAGCCCTTTTTGTAGTGGCTAGAAACTGGAAACTGAAGGGATGCCCATCAATTGGAGAGTGGCTGAATAAATTATGGTATATGAATGTTATGGAATATTATTGCTCTGTAAGAAACGACCAGCAGGATGATTTCAGAGAGGCCTGGAGAGACTTGCATGAACTGATGCTGAGTGAAACGAGCAGAACCAGGAGATCATCATACATGGCAACAATACTATATGACGATCAATTCTGAGGTCCATGGCTCTCTGCAACAAAGAAATGTCTCAAACCAGTTCCAATTGTTCACTGAAGAAAACCATATACACCCAGAGAGAGGGATATGAAATATGGACCACAATGTAACATTTTCATGCTCTCTATTGAGGTTTGCTTGCATTGTGTTGCCTTTCTCTGGTTTTCTTTTTTTTCTTGTAGATAGGATTTTTCTTGCACAACTTGTCAACTATTTTTACATTATTAACATGTAGTGGACTTCCTGCCATCTAGGGGAGGGGAGGGGACTGGGGGTAAAAGCTGTAATGGAGAGCTTTGTAAAGATCAATGCTGGGGAACTACCCATACATATGTTATACAAATAAAAAGCTTTAATAAAAAATATTCTTGACATGTAATTTGGGGAGAAAAAGAATAAAATACCATTTATAAATGTTTAAAAAAAAGAAATTACTTTAAATCCCAGGGATACCATAATTATGCACCTGCTTAGGCAAAAAAGTACTCCCAGGTTGATTTTAAACTTATTTCGATTACACACCCTTGCAAGGTAAATAAAAAAAGAGAATCCTTTTGGGTTTGACTTGTGCCTTTTTCTCTGGTGTTCAGTTTTTCTTTGTGGTTGCTGCCTCTGACTGATTCTGGTGAAAAACTGCCTTGGTAATGTGTTTCATCATATTTGGACAGTCAGAGGATTTGTATGAATCACCCTGGTGGAAGCTACCAGGTATAAATCTGGTGAGTGTACCTGAAAGGATACCACATGTCTTTCTCTTTCTTCTAACCCAGGAAACATGCTGCTTTTTTATCGATTTAACTTTAGACTAGTAGCAATTTTTGAAATTGGCTAGTGACTCACAGGTGCTATGTAGGGGAACTTTTTAGCAGTATTTATCATAAAGGCAACTCTACTGTAGATAGGGAAACCCTACAGAAAATGGAACATAACCTTATCCTTTTGATCTTTAAAAAATATCATTTATTTCATTCTCCTGATTGAATACATTGCACACCCTACCTATTTCTTCTTGTTGTTTGGCCCTTGGTTTTGTCACATTTATTAGCTAAAGCATGAGTGATTATATAGAGGAACATAAATCTTTTGTGGTTCCCCAGGGGATGGATGCCTCTACTGCTTCTTTTCATGCAATAGGGAAGGTCAAGGGAAGTAAAAAAAAATTCACAGGGAGGTATTCTTACTGTCTGTGGTCTTCTAATTTACCTAATAGTTTCATCTTTACAAACCCCAGTTGGTTGGTTTTTCAATTGTTCCTTATTCTTTAAGCACCATTCATTCCTTCTTCAAATATCTGTAGGCATCTGCATATAGGACATTCAACATACCTAAGGTTCTGTGTTACTCTAATAAATACATCTATTCTCTTACCCATAGGAGCCAATTCCCTTAATTCAATCTTGCAAATGAGACCCCCAAGTTTAGCAGTTTTACTTAATTGTAGTAACTCACCTTCTACTTCTTTCTGAAGAGAATTGATCACATCAAGAGTATAAAGCCTTGACTTGAAAGTGAATGATATTTAAATGAGGCAGAGGTATATAAAATCATCAGACTTAATCTTTCCTCCCAAGTCATCAGGGTCCAGTAGCAAGATATAGATCAGGACAACTAGTGATGCCCCCCTCTAGAAGGTATATAAGCATTATGAGAAATGCAATTAGCTACAACTATTTGCAAACACCCTACCTATGAAATTTCAATAAATACAACCTTATAGAAGCTGGGCCTGTTTTGGAAATATTATGATACAACATCTGAGCTCCTTCCTTGCCTTAATCTGCTTATTTTGTGATTTGGTGCTATGTTTAAAATTTTCCCATAGCTATAGTTTGTGTAAATATTTGAAATTATTATAAAGCTCCTCTAATAGTTGGAAAATTACCATCCTAAAGGTCAAGTCAGGTAATGAAGGCTGATTTGCTGCATTTGGTTTTTTGCTGGATGGCTAACTTTGACCATGGACTGTCAGTGCTTTTAGCTAGGGAGATGAAATCAACCTGATTCTTACATCCTGAAAACTCTTTACCTTTCCTCAAGTTTCCATATGATGGTCCAATGGAGCAGTCATAGAATATGAATTCAAATACCACTCTACACTACCTGTGTGACTGTGGGGAAATTACTTATTTTCCTTGGGGCTCAGTTTCCTCATCTGTAAAACCAGAAATGTTGGTTTAGATGAATTCTGAGGTGTTTTCTGTCTCTGTATCTATGACTATAATTTTTGTGGTGCTGGGTGGCGTTACTGATTTTGTTGGGTGTTGTTATGAATAATTAGGGAGAAAGGGGGAGGGAATCTTTGATTTAAGGATGTTAGGAACAATCAGGGAGCACACTACCTTTACCAATGTGGAATGGCATCTTTCAACTAACACTCTTTGGAGAGTTCCTTGGAAGCACTGAGAAAGAAAGGAAATTACCAAGGTTCCACCGCCAGGCAGGATGTGACTCTGGGGCTTCCTGACTGAGGTTAGCCCTTCTTTCATCATTCCATGCTGCTAACAAATAGAGTATGATTACCCTGGTATTTAAAAAATTCAGCTTTGACAGTTCAACTCCCTGCCTTCCTGAAGAACTGGCCCATCCTATTAGGCTGATGACAATTGACCCTTTTCTTTAAAACCTATTGGGAAAGGTATCCCACAACCACTCTCAGTAATAATGCATTACAATAATGTATTACTTCATGGTCCTCTCAGGAATGTCTTTTAATGTCTGGCCTTTAATCCTTCTTGCTGCAGATAAAAAAAAAAAAAAACACTTATTTTACTCCATGGAAATGAACATCAGTTCTCTACCACAAAAGTGTCAGCGCCCAAGACTGGGAGTCAGATTAAAATAAAATAGGGAAATATTTTATAAAATAAATAAAAATACAGTAAAACACAGATAACATTACATTTTAAAACTAAGTTAATATGTAGTCCACAGGGATCTTTATGTGTGGATTAATGGTCCTGATTCTATTTGAGATTGACACTCTCTTTGTTGCTCTATTACACAAAGAGTATCTTTTTCAGATATTCAAAAGCTTGTACCAAAGTCTCCTTCAGCATCATATCCCCCAAACTTTTTTGTTTCCTTGGGTCTGATTCTTCATGACCCCATTTAGGGTTTTCTTGGCAAAAATTAAATGGTTTGCTATTTCCTGTTCCAACACTTTTTACAGATGCAGAAATTGAGACAGATAGGATCAAGTGACTTGCCCAGAATCACACCGCTAATAAGCATGTGACCTGACTCTAGGTCTGAGACTCTGTCCACTGCAATACCTACCATTCCAAAAGTTTAAAATCCTCAATTCATTTAGACTTCCCTTGTATGACCTCTTTTTCAAAACTTTATCAATTTTCATTGTTCTTTTCCCTAATTTTTTTTTCCAAGTCTAAGTTGAAATCTTCAAGTTTCAAATTTAAGGAAGAATTCTTTACACTCTAGCATAATTCTCTAGGAAACACATAGACATATTGATAGTGCTTTGTTTCTTAGGATCATAGTTTTAAAGTTTAAAGTTACCTTAGAAGTCTCCAAATCCAACTTCTTCACTTTAGTTCCTACATGTGAAATTCCTATTTTCTTTAATTGTATTCTTTTAAAATTAATTTAATTTAATGACAAAGCTTTGCAAGGGTCATTGTTGAAAAATTACCCATATATATGTTTTGCAAATAAAAAGCTTTAATAAAAAAATTTAATATCTATATTTTATATTTAATTTATGGAATAAAACAATCATTCCCATAACATATTATAATAAAAAGTTGATTGCACGTGAAACTGCAAATCTATTATGTACAACTTGCTATTCCTTTTAAATGTATAATAAAATTTATCAAGTAAATTTCTTTTTTTTTTCCTTCTACCCGTCTCCAGAGAGGACTACCATTAGACACAAATAACTATATATGTAAAATTATTCTTACTTAAAATAACATTCTTGCTTAAAAGAAAAGGCAAAAAATCATCTTACTTTTTTTTTAAAGATAAACTACAGCAACAAAAAAACCAAAAAATCCCCAAACCAACTTTGCTACCCAATGCTTCAAGTGCAATTGTATTCATTTAAGACCACTTTCTACAGGGGCTAATGTAACCATCAACCTTCTATCCTTACTTATTTAATACATATTTGGTACCACACGGTTGGCTTTCCATGCTTTTATGTTTTGTTTGCCTTCTTTCTCCCCAAACTATTTTTATTAAAATTGCCACAAATCATTTATGGAAGTTCTATATTATGAAGGATTGCCTTTGGGAGAGTTTACTTTAACTCACTGAGACTGTCATGCATTGCCTCTGTCCAATTCACTTTGTCCCTTCCAAATTCTTCTATTCAATACTACCTGTCCCTTCAAGCCCCCCAACTTGGCACCCGTGCCAAAATACTGCCTTATTTACAAAGTGATGGTCTCTCAATTTATTGAGGGACAATTCCAAAGTAGGAGTGGGGGGAAGGGAAGAAGGATGATAAATTATGAATGTGATAAAATATTAATGTATTTTTAAATGTTTTAATGGCAAACAATATATGACATAAAATCATAAGGATCTAAGGCAGAGACCTCAGAGACCATCTGGCTTAATCCCTTCATTTTTCAGATGATAAAACTCACGGCCAAAGAGGTCACATACTACTAATAAGCTGAGCCAGTATTTCAAGTTATGTTTTCTGAGACCAAATCTATTGCTCTTTGCTTTATTTATACTCTTTTGTTCAGATTTTGTTGTGTTTAGTGGTGTCCAGACGTGTATTCTCAATGTATTATTGCTATTTGAATTATATGATCCCCTAAGAAGGAAATGGGATCCAGGAAGAAGGGAGATGGGTAGAACCTATGGGAAATGTTAGAAAGAGAAAGTTATGTGAAAAGGCAAAAACACTTAATGAAATTGAGGCTTTATAAAGAGGATGGGGGAAAATATGATTAGTCGATTTATTATAAAAGGTCTGGAAGAAAGGGATAAATATATAAAGCATTTACTAAGTGCTTATTATTTATCAGGCATTGTTATATATTCATATTCATATACATATGTACAGGTGTGAATACATATATAAGGGAAAAAATATATTTTATGGGGAAAGATAGTGTCTAAAAAGGAACTGGAATGAGCTGGGAGTGGCAAGGCTGCTGGCTAGGAGATAGAGAAGTCCAGAGAATCAAGGATGGCGTCAGCAGGAAAGAAATCATGGATAACCTGGGTAGCTCTTGAATAAGTAGTGGTTTGGGCCAGAAACTCCTGCATTGGAGGAGAGATCTCTAGGGAAAGAGGCATCACTAGGATTGAGGAGGAGCTGGAAGGTCCACTTTGAAAATCATTAAGAATAAGATAAATAGCATCCATGCTTTGGGGAGGAGCTGGACTAGATGAAATCTAAGATCCCTTCCATTCAGGTATCTTTTGATCCTAAAGATAGGATAGAAGAGAGAGAAGGGAGACCAGAATAGCCAAGCTTCTGGAAAAGTGAATCTGGAATGTGCCAGCAGAGCCAAATAGCTCAGCTCAGAAAAACTAAGTGAGGAGCAGAATGTCCAAAATCAAGGAAAAGGGATATTACCTGTGGGCAGTGTCCAAGGGAACATGACATTATTAGATTGGGTGCCTGCTCAGACAGCAATTTTGATTAGAAATCAAAAAGATTCTTCTTCTGCATGAACCTAGTGAATTTCTAGCCTAGTCTATGGAATAAGCTAACAAGAACAATAGTGGGTAATCTGTAAATACATACACACACACACACATATCATCTATCTACTTACTTATCTATCTATCTAAACAACCCACATCACTGAAACTTAAAAAAGCTCAAAATACAAGTGACCTAAAGGTTAAAACTAAGATAAATTATTGTTTAACCTTCATTTTCAAAGAGGATTAATGACATAACTGGGTGATGTCTTGACTTGCTAGTGAATTGGATTTAAGTGAGGCTGAGTTGCTTAAGCTTTACCCTCTCTCAGACCATGAAGTCCAGTATGGTATAGAAATGGGCATGGGTATTGGAAGGGAAATGGTGACATGAATGACATGGTCAATAAGCATTTATTAAACACTTAGTATGTGCCAGGCTCTATGTTAAGTACTGGGAATACAAAGACAGACAAAAACAAAAAGGTCAGGTCATATAAATGGTCATGGGTATTGGAAGGGAAATGGTGACATGAATGACATGGTCAATAAGCATTTATTAAACACTAAGTATGTGCCAGGCTCTATGTTAAGCACTAGGAATACAAAGAAAGACACAAACAAAAAAGGCAGATACATTCTAATGAGAGAGTACAGCCTGTAAATAAGTATATGCATCCAAAATTATTGTTGTTCATCCTTCATTCTCTAGAGGATCAACAATATCATTAGGGTGATGCCTTGATTTGCAAATAAATTGAATTTTAGTGAGGTAGAATTGTGCAAGGTATTAGCCTCTGTCTGGTTTCAGAGTCATTGAAATCCAGTGGCAAGGCAAAAGTCAATACGAAAAATATCAAGAGTGAATAGAAGGTAAACTCAAAGGTGATAGCCCTAAACACTGGGGAAGAGTGTGTTTATGTGGGGAATTAGGAAAGACAGAATTTGAGCTGAATTCTGCAGGAAGTCAAGGAAACTAAAAGGTGGAAGTAAGGAGTGGTATTCCAGATCAAGGAGACCAGCCAGTGAAAAAGTACAGAGGAAGGAAATGTAGAATAATGTAAAAAGAACATTAGGCCAGAATATCTGGATTATAGGGTGTGTGAAGAGAAAGAAAGTATCTCTAATAGTCTGGAAAGGTAGGAAGGGGCCAAGTTGTAACGAGCTTTAATTATCAAAAATTAGACTTTACATTTGATCCTCGAAGTAGTGGCGGCCACCTGGAATTTCAGAAAGGGGAAAAGGAGATGACATTTACCAAGTCTTTTTAATGCTTAAACATGCCAAAACAAAATGGGAGTTTTCTAATTTACTCTGGGTATACCTATATTCCTAAACTCTATTATATTATAGTAAAAATTTCCTAATTTTTCTTAATACGTAACTCATACGTCCAAATTTCATCACACTGTAGTAAAAATTATTTGTATGCTGCGAGGTTGATGTATTAGAAAGAATACTGAATTGGGAGTCAGAAAACTCTTCTTACTTCCTATGTGATCTTATCCAAATTCCATTATTCGTCATCTTCAAAGTAAAGGTCTATCTGAGACCTTTAGGTAATTGATAGCCTCTTTCAGTATTAAACCTTATCAAACAACCAAGCTTGCTGTATGTATTAGAGAAGACTGGTTGGAACAAGGGATGCCAAGGTGAGGCAATATGGAACTGTGGAAAGAATATGTGGGAAAACAATAGAGTTGGAAGTGGATTCGAATCTCATCTCCACCACTCCCTGTGACAAATCAACTTAAATTTTTTTGGCCTTAATTTTCTCATCTGTAAATTGAAGGGTTTGAAATGAATGTTATCTGAGATCTCTTCTAATACTAGATCTTTTGTCATGTGAAACGCTATGAACATAGGGCTATTTTCTCCTCCTCCTTTTCCTCCTCCTTCTCCTTCCTTCTCCCTCCTATTTTCTTTTTCTTTCTTTCTTTCTTTCTTTCTTTCTTTCTTTCTTTCTTTCTTTCTCTTTTTTGTTCTCTCTTTTTCTCTCTCTGTTTCTTTCTCTTTCTCTCTCTCTTTCTCTCTCTCATTCTCTCTCTTTTTCTCTCTCTTTCTCTCTCTCTTCCTTTCTCTCTCTCTTCCTTTCTCTCTCTCTTTCTTTCTCTTTCTCTCTTTCTTCCTTCCTTCCTTCCTTCCTTCCTTCCTTCCTTCCTTCCTTCCTTCCTTCCTTCCTTTCTTTCTTTCTTCTTTCTTTCTTTCTTTCTTTCTTTCTTTCTTTCTTTCTTTCTTTCTTTCTTTCTTTCTTTCTTTCTTTCTTTCTTTCTTTCTTTCTTCCTTCCTTCCTTCCTTTCTTTCTTTCTTTCTTTCTTTCTTTCTTTCTTTCTTTCTTTCTTTCTTTCTTTCTTTCTTTCTTTCTTTCTTTCTTTCTTTCTCTCTTTCTTCCTTATTTTTCTTTTTTCTCTTCTTTTTCTTCTTTGTAGTAGTAGTAGTACTAGTAATTTATAACTAACTTTTAGCTTTTTAAAAATTATAACACATCAGAAACACAAAACCATTAAATCTATGTCTTCTCAATCCAATAAGAGTTTGCGTTTCCTTCAGAGTACTTTATTTGTATGATCTTCCTTGGACAATTCATTCTTTGGACAACTGTTTACTCACCATTGTCATGTGTATATAGGAACAGATAATCTCTGAAGTTCATTCTGGCTTTAAATCTAATGACAACATCTTGTATGCTTACATTCCCTAGCTGCATTACACATGTTCAGAAATATCCTTATGAATTTTAGGCAAATTTTAATAGAAGCTGGTACATATGCAGCCTCTTGTGCAATATTCCCCAGCCTGCCATAGAGACCATCTTGTGCTATTTTCTTGTCAGGTATGGGCCAGGAGATGGCTTCCTATCTTGTAAATTGAAACTTTCCTAAGGTTGTGATAGCTTTCATTGGCTTTAGGAGGAGATGTAATCTCCTTTCTCCTCATCCTTCAGCCTTTTCATATCACCACACACTGGAAGCACAAAATTACTAAGTGCTTTTTAATCACTATAGATTTGCAAGACTGTCCTAATGACGCTTCCTGAAGGGGATCATTACTTGTAGAAAAATGTTTTCCTATGAAGTATTTGGGAAAAACTGTGCCAATGAATCCTGATATAACCAGTCAAATAGAATTCCTAACCTCTGAAGTATTGTCAGTAAACCGGCTGTTTCTTTTCATAATGGCCAGTGACTACCATTGTTCAATGATCATATTTTCAGAGACCATCCTTTTTGTCTATCCTAAATACCTTGCCTAAGATTCTTAATCTTTTTTTCATCATGGATTATCAGGACAATCTGATGAGGGCCCTTCTCAGAATAATGTTTTTAAGTGTAAATGCATAAAATAAAACATATAAGTTATAATGGAAACCAATTATATTGAAACAACAATAAAAATATTTTTGCAAAAACCACAAAAATCAGGTTCATGCACACTGCCTTAAGGATTCCTGTTCTAATCTTACATGGGTATACTCAAGAACCATGAAGCAGATGGTGGTTTGCAAGAACTAGAAAATTTGAGGAGTCCCCAGGTGTTAAAATTGATACCATGTGACAATGAAGAATTGGTGATTTTGTTCAGAAAGAGTCAATGTAAGTTTGTTTGAAAGAAAGGGTCACAGTGACATTTACACATTTTTCTGAACCCCAGCAGATTATTAGAAAGCATCCTGGAGCATTTCAGGAATGTTTGTTTGCTATGAAATAAGAAAAAAAGATGAACATGATCAAGAACATCCTTTAAGTTGTAATGTTTCCAAAGGGACAGGAGTATAGTTAGACTGCTGTGATCTATTGACCACATCTCAATCTTAATCATTAGTTGTATGATAAGTAAGAACCCTCCCAGGTTCCCAAGTTTCCTCATCTAGAAAATAGGAATAATAATAATTGCCTTATCTAATTATAAGAAAAGAGCCATGCAGACTTTAAAGACTTGTGTGGATAGGTTATTATATTTGATATCAAAGCAATGAAATGCACATGAGGAGAAACGTTATAGTTAGAAAAAAAAACATTGTATAAAAATAGTGGAAATGATAGTAATTTAATAAATAAATGAACAAATCATGTTCAGCAATCATCTTTTTAAAAAACCAGCTTACTAAATTAGTTGAGATGGTTAAGTTGGTAGTTGCAGTTCCCTCTTAGCATTTTAATCAAGCATCCTGAGAAAATCTGATGAGAAATTAAATTCACATAGATGAGTGCTATCTTACAAATTGGTTGTTATCAAAGAGATTATAATAGTAGGAAAAAGAGTATTGACTTCTTTAGGCATTCCATTTTTAGGTGAAAATTTGTAAAATTCCACCCCCAGATGAGTGTGTCTGATAACTTGTGTTTTTGTTTCTGAGTATTTATGACCCATTCTACCAGCTCCCATTCTGGGGCTCTGGACTCCTGCTTAGGGAGAATTCTTCATATCTAGGCTGACTCAGATACCATCTTCTTGTCACATCTCTACTCCTTTCCCCCTCCTTATTTCAATTTTCCATCTCTGACTCTTGGAACCAATAATAAAATCAACTTTACTAATCCTAAAAATGGAAATGCTAATCAATTACCTTATGGCTCTATATACCATCCTTCTGAATTTCTAGACTAAACATGACCTTCCTAGCCACGACTTCCCCATATGTTGTCTTATCCTAAGAGAATATGAGCTCCTAAGAGCAAATACTGTTTTGCCTTTTAAATTTGTATCTCCAGCACTGAGCATAATCTTTGGTACATAATAAGCACTTATTAAATGTTTTTTTCATTATTCCTTCATTATCACACTTCTGTATTAAAAATTGTAGGTCTCAACTCTGAGATACACTACACACCTGCTAGATTGGCTAAGATGACAGGAAAAGATAACGATTAATATTGGAGGAGATGTGGGAAAACTTGGACACATTGTTGGTGGAACTGTGAATGGACCCAACCATTCTGGAGAGCAATTTGGAACTATACTCAAAAAGTTATCAAACTGTGCATACCCTTTGACCCAGCAGCGTTTCTATTGGGCCTATAACACAAAGAGATCTTAAAGGAAGGAAAGGGACTCACATGTGCAAGAATGTTTGTGGCAGCCCTTTTTGTAGTGGCTAGAAACTGGAAACTGAATGGATGCCCATCAATTGGAGAGTGGCTGAATAAATTATGGTATATGAATGTTATTGAATATTATTGCTCTGTAAGAAATGACCAGCAGGATGATTTCAGAGAGGCCTGGAGAGACTTGCATGGACTGATGCTGAGTGAAATGAGCAGAAGCAGGAGATCATTATACATAGCAACAAGACTATATAATGATCAATTCTGAAGGACATGGTTCTCTTCAACAATGAGATGTTTCAAACCAGTTCCAGTTGTTCAGTGATGAAGAAAGCCATATACATCCAGAGAGAGGGATCTGAATGTGGACCACAACATAACATTTTCACACTCTCTGTTGTTGTTTGCTTGCATTATGTTTTCCTTCACAGATTTTTTCTTGTAGGCACAATTTTTCTTGTACAGCAAGATAACTGTATAAATATGTATACACATATTTGATTTGTCAAGTATTTTAACATAATTAACATGTAGATTTTCTGCCATATAGAGGAGGGGGGAGGGGGGGAGGAGGGAAAAAATTTGTAACAGAAAGCTTTGCCAGGGTCAGTGTTAAAAAATTACCCATGCGTATGTTTTGCAAATAAAAAGCTTTAAAAAAAAAGAATTGTAGGTTTCTGCAGCAAAACCAAAATAGAAGGGGTTGTAAAGCAGTAAAAACTCAGGAGTGAAAGAGATTAGAAAAATAGATATCTGTGTATATATGTATGTATATATCTTATATATGTTTTATATATATTATATATATATATACATATGTAGGAAGAGAATTTGAGGTGGGGAGCGAAATGTCAATCAATAATCAAAAAATGTTTACTGAGTACTTAATATATGTCAGGAATTGTAGAGTAATAGACAGTTAGCTAGCCTCTGAGTCAGGAAGCCCTAGGTTCGAGCTCTGTCTCTGATACATACTGGCTTTCATAACCATAGGCAAGTGTGTTAATGCCTTGCAAATAAAAAAGAGTGTCAGCTGAATAGCAGTTCTGGATCTTCATTGGTAGAGGGAGTTCACCATACCAAAGAAAGACATGCCCAATTCCATCATGCTTTCCCTTCCTTTGACCTCACTGGGGCCCCAAACATCAAGTGAGATATCCCCTGCCCTCATTTATCTTACATTCAATTAGGGATATACAGAACATGTACAGATAAGTAAACACAGGAGATACACACAAATATGTAATAGTGATTTTTCAGGATACTAAATAACAGGGAGAATAGAGAAAAACTTCTTGAAGAAAAAGAGCATTAATGTTCTAAAGTACGTGATAATGAAAACAAGTTGACATTGTAGAATAATGATATCTTCAACTTGGAAAGGGGGACTTGATTTAAAAAATAAATAGAAATAGTATTTTTTATTTCAATCATTGTTAAATCAGTGATTTCTAGTCTTCTATTTTCAACCAAATCAGGATATATGCTAGCAGGACTACAGGGGTGTGTGGGGAAAGGACAAGATCAGGGGATATTTAGCAGTTCACTTTGGAATGATGAATGTATGAAAAGTAACAATGTGAAATAAACGTGGAAAAGTTGAGACTAGATTGTATAAGGTCTTAAATACCATGTTAAAGTTCTTATAATTAATTTTTGAGGCAGTAGGGAACTATTCCCAATTTTCAGCAGAGTTCAGATTAGGAAGGATATTTTGACAACTGCATAAAGGTTGGTTTAGAGGGGAGAGAATGGTGTCAGGGAGATGAATGAGGAAGCTGTTACATCAATCTAGACAAGAAGTGATGAGTAACTGAGTTTGAATGGAATCTGTTTGAGTAGAGAAGAGGAGACATGTGAGAAATGTTGTAAGCACAGAATCACTAAGACCTGGAAACTGATTGGATAGGTGTAGAAAAGGAAGAAAAAAAAGTGATCTGGGATTTTGAACCTGAGTATCTAGGAGAATTATGGCAACACCAATAGATATGGGAGGCTAAGGGAATGAGACAGGGTTTGGTTTTTTTTTTTTTTTTGAGGGGGGTGGGTTATAAATTCCATTTTAAACATTAATAAGTTTGGACTGTCAAGGATATCAGGGTGGCAATATCTAATAGGTATTTGGAAATAAAGGATTGTTGGAGCTAGGTATACAGATTTGGGAACTGGAATAAGGACTATTTCACCTTTTTTGGGTTGTTTTGTTTTTGTTTTTCCTCTGGGACTCATCACAGTTCCTGGCATGTAGTAGGTGCTGAATAAATGCTTGTTGTATGACCAATTGACCAAGGCAAAGAAACTAAAGAGAAGTTGCATGTAAATTTTGGGGATAAACTGAATAATTATTAAAATATTAAATATGCATAATCAAAAAATTGTCCATTATTTGATATTGAATGAAGAAAACCTGTTTATCCCCTACTAATATCTTCATCAAAGATGTTCTCAATTTGTATATACATGACTCTCACAAAAAGTCACTTTTTAGATATTAATAAGTTTCAAGATTCTTTTCACACCTTTGATATCTTCTCCTTCATATTCCTTTTATATCAATCTCTCTATGCCCTCCCAATTGTGTTACCTTCAGCATAAATCTCATTTTGGTTCCATTTCTAACTTCTCTGTAAGTTCCTTTGGGATCATAATGCTAAGATTGAAGCATGATGGTTCCATTTTCCTTACTAGGGAAAAAAACAAAACAAAACAATTTGATGAATTGGTTTTTATAGTCTCCTTTCACCCCTCCCATTTTCTTTTATTTGTTGTTCTTCCTTTCATTTTTATCTGTGAAGATCTTCAGGATTACTTTTTTTGGTTGCATTTTGCCAAGCTTTCTTTAAACTAGTTTTCTCTTCTGATGATTTATAAAATGTTGGTGCTCATAATCATCCTCACCTTTCTTCATAAAATTTAATAAATATTTTTTATTCTAACTTGGTCTTGACTTTGGCAGCATATCTCTCTCTTTTACAATGTTTGCTTACATGACTTTGATCTCCTTACCAATGATTTATCTTAGTTCAAATGAATGAAATTATTGTAGTCAGTTTTGATGTCATTTTTTTCATCCATTTCCCATGTATTATTATTATTTATTTAACTAACTTATTTAAGTAATTCAGAATTGAACAATTTTAATTAGATATTTTATTATTATTCTTTCTTAGTGCTTTTTAAATTTTTTAAAATCCTCATCTCAGGAAGTGGCTTCATTATACACAAAGCAAACAACTGATGATTTCCACATAAGTACCAGTAATATATATATATATATATATATACATATATATGTATATGTGTGTGTATGTGTGTGTGTATATATATATATGTATACATATATATATATATATATTCTATTTAATATAGTCTCCTTTTTCTTTCATCGTAATATTTGGTCTTGACCATGTTTAGCACTTACTGATTCTTTGTTTTAGAGAAAATATTTATGATGTAGAGAGAGGAGGCTTCTATATAATCTACACGTCTCCTATCTAATTTCTTTCACCTGAGTTATATTTTATGTGTGTGTGTGTATACTCATACATGCATTCACACTCACACATCCTCAATTTTCCCCTCTTTTTCATTGAAGTCACTATTTAGCAAAGCATGTTTTGTTTAATTTATAGGGTCTTAGATTTTAGAATTTTTCTACCCTGATTTTTGTACATATGTTGCAAATATTTTCTTAGAGGTCTTTTTTTTACAAATATTTATCAAATATGATAACCAAATACTTTCCAGATACTGTTTCTTGTAGTCTCTGAGCATAGAATAAAATCGACTTTACAAATTCTTTATTTCTCCAATAGTGCATGGAAATCATTTAACTTCAAATTTTTTCTTTCTATTTTTAAAGAATTCATTATTTTTCAAAAGAATGTCTACATTGATATGATTCAGTTCCTCCAGCAATATGTCTGCTTGTGTTCCATCAATATGTCTGCTTGTTGGTCATTGAACCAGAATCTAAGAATACCCACAGACAAGTTTAAGTTTATGTGGTTCTTAACATCATCTCCCTTTTCTACAACTCTATCACTGTAACTCAAAATGGAAAGGTGGAGGGAGGAGGGAGACACAAAACTGAAGACCATTTTCACCTTTATTTCCTGTGTTTTGGGGGGCAAAAACCCCACTAAAAACAAAATAAACAAACAAGTCAAAACCCTCCAAATCTTGAGTAAATGGCCAATGTATTAGCAATATAGTTTTCAGTAGCTAGGAAGATTGGTCTCCAAAAACGCATTCATTTTATAACTAAGGCCATATTAAGCAATACATAGAACCTTTCTAGTATTGGAGACCCTGTCAGACTTTGTGCTATGTTGATATAAGCTTCAAGAATCCAGGGTCACATGTATGCTTACAATGAGACCTATAGAAACTTTATTCACTATTAAGATATCACTGCCTTTTAGGGTCTTTTCTTTCAAGGCGGAAATAGTGTTCTAGACAAGTATTTTGCCAGCATTTGAGCTTGGGACCAGAGGGATTTCAGTGGGGGTGCAGGGAGGCAGGAACCCTTTCAGTTTTGCTTTTGCCTGCCAAGAAATATGAGGAAGAGGGGTGTCCCTTGAGGGATGAAGAGTATTCTGCTGACAGTTTTCACTGAATTATTTGAGGGAGAGCCAAGGTGACAGGAGATGAGAGAAGACAGCAAGAAGTGTTCTGGTTTCTTGTCTTTTCTGGAAGAGGGAAAACTATAGGATAACTGTATCTCCTTGATCTCCCTGAGGCTGTGCCTTAAGATGGCTAACGGCATATATACATATATGTATATATGTGTGTGTGTGTATATATATGTATACACACACACACACACACACATACATGAACTGGCAGGCATGATGTCTAAGGAGAAGAAAATATTCCCCTAAGGGGTCATGGAGCAGAGGGTCAGTTACTTCTCCTGTCAGAAAAAATGGGACATAACAGTTCTAAGGATCTTTCTTGGGGCCAGAGGATATAGCAAATGAAAAGGGAACTTTCTCTGAAAGGAAGGTATTTGATCATTGTAGCCCTAGGGAAGAAACAAATCAGATCCGAGTATACATGAGAGTGAGGTGGTAAGAGTTCCCTAAGTGATTTTGAACTTTATTCATATAGACATTAATGAAATGGAGTAAGGTGGTGATGTTACACTGGTAGGATTCTCTTAATACTACCTGACAGCTGCATATTCTGGGCACCTGGATTATGAGAAAGATGTAGATTCGAAGGAAGATCTTAAAAGGAGCTCAATATCAATATTTATCTCTTTGGCTAACCTAATTCTCTGGCACTAAAGGACATCCTTATTTAAAGATAAAAATATAAATAAGACTGAGATTTGCGATGACCTAATAGAAAAAGAGGCTGAAATTCAGAAAGAGGTTTACATGAGCAGAAGACAGCATTTCATTTGGTACAATCATCCATTTAGCATAGTCTGACCATTGGGTAGTGGTGTATTATTTAGGATATCCTAGGAATCTTTTCATTGTCAGTACCCTATAGAAAGGAAACAGATACTTAGAATATCCAATTATGTTCATATGAAAATTTATTTAAACTAAAATAGAAGACATCCATTTTGATACCAATGGATTGAGCTTTTTTTGGTTTGTTTAGATCAATATGAAGTTTGTGAATGAGTTGTAAAAAGCTCCATCATTAAATTAGGAATGTAAGAAGTTATTTTAGATGCCAATTCTAAGGTTTTACTGCAATGGAGTAAAATTATATGAATAATTCATGTAGTTCTAGAAATAATAATCAAATATTCAAGACAATGATGTATTGTTTGGTGGAGCTAATTGGGATTTTTTTCTGAAATAATCAACTTTATGGTTTTCTGATTTTTGGTGCTAACTTTCAAAAAGGAATTAGGAATTTTGATGAGGGGTATAAAATGAGCATTAGTTTGCTATTGAATAAAGTGAGTGGTATCATGCTGACAGGTAAAGAAGTGTGCAAAGCCTTCTTGTCATTTTGTGAATGGATTGTGAAGGATTTATTAATTTGCTCTTCTCTCCACTGGAGCCGATGTTTAAAAATACCTGGCATGTTGCAAGACTGGAGAATGAGGAGTAAGGTCAAGAGAGGTGGCCAGTTGTTTTAGAAAGGAGATACTGAGGTACATTAAAAATGCAAATATTAACTTTTATTTCCCCCCTCCCCCTCCCAGCCTTAGAAACGATCTTGACTGTAATGATTTCTAGAGTGGCCTTTTAGTGGAGTGTGTGATGAAGGGGGTTATGAATCCATCTGTCTGAGATTGCCTTCTGTCCCTGACCATGCTCCTCCTTCCCCCTCCCCTTTTGCATTTTATCTGTAATCCAGCACCTTCCTGGATAGGGTATTTGTAAATGTCAAATAGGTCCTTTTGACTCAAGTGAAGCAAGTTCATTTTAAAATAAAAATGTTCTTTTCTTCTACTTCCTCAGTAAAAAGTCCTGTCTTTTTGTAAAATTTACTTCGATTGGATTTATTATTATTACTACCACTGTTTAAAGTTATTGTATAAGCTACACACACACACACACACACACACACACATTCTTTCCTAAAGTCAGATTGCAAACATTTAGAGTTGCATTATCTGTTTAAGAAGAAGCATTTTATTACTGATACTATTAAGAGTTATTGTATAGGATGTACATACATATGTATATGTGTGTGTACATATATGTGTATATATATATATTTATATTTATATTTATATGTACACATATCTTTCCTAAAATCAGATTGCAAACATTTAGATTTGGATTATCTGTTTAAGGAGAAGCATAAAGGGGAGGGAATAGGGCGGGGATAGGTTGGGACGGGGGAAGTCTGAATTTGCTAAAATACTATATATGGCCCTTTGCCTAGCAGGAATCCAGAGCTGCTCAGTGCCTAGTAGTAGATTTACAGAGTAACTCCTGGTCCTAGCACCGGTCCCCGTTGGACACTGTTCGGGGCTGGTACGGTACGTTGCTGCAGTTCGGAAGATCTTACTTTCGAAGCCGTCGTGATTCTGCAGGGAAGGGGGCAGTGGAGGGGAGTAGTAGTTGTAGTAGTGAATGACACAGCTTCGCCAGATGACATGAAGCTGATCTCCGCATCAGCCAAGAGGAATTAAGCTTTGTCACTCCCCACTGGGACTACCTTTCTCGTGGTATGTGCGCCCGGAATTCATATGCTCCTGCCGCATCCCGCCGAGCAGAATCCTGAGTGCACTTGACCAGCCGAGGTTGGCTGCAAGCAAGAATGATAGCTGTCTCTTTTAAATGCCGCTGTCAGATTCTGAGGAGGCTTACGAAAGGTTCGTGCTTTTTTCCTTTATTATTATTATTATTATTATTTTAATTCATTCTATGACTCCGTTATAGCATTGCATAAACACAGCCTGATGAGGTTTACTTTCAAATGTACCTGCCTTGGTGATTTATTGTCAGGCAACAAAAGAACTCTGTGAATATTTATATTTCATATAAATAACCAGACAGGTAGGGTTTGCTTTGCTCCCCAGTCCTTAAATGAATCCCAAGCTGTGGGCGCCTTGCAATCACAAAGGTTTATTATGATTTTTAAATTACTTCATTCATTGCATAAAAGGGAATTGGTTTCACTCTGGGGCTGAAGTTATTATGGGATCCTTTTATTTTTGCATGCCTGTTACCCGGTCAGTGGAAGTCATGCATGTGTTGTATTCTGTGCTCTCCCTGCATGCTACACCTTCCTAAATGCAGCCAATGGAGTCAGAAATCTCACAGCTGGCAAATTCAGTGAAGGATTGTTTAATGTTTTTAATATTTGGTATTTATTAGGGGCTTCCCTCTACTTACAGTACTTTGATGTTTTAGAAATCCTGGAATTACTGGCAGAGAAATTTGCCCATTTCAATTGTTCTGGTCCTTTATGATATTGTGGCAGTGTGACGTTCAATAGTGAAGAATTTGTTTGGTTTTTTTTTTCTTTTTTCTTTTTAGTAAAATTGTTTTCTTTTCATTCTCATTAATATTATAGACTTTGGTTTTCTCTTTGAAAACTTTAAAATATCCAGAACGTTTATTTCCTTCAAAATCTACCAACCATGCCATCATCTTTAGTCTGCATATATCCTGTTAGAAAATAAGAGAACAGTTTTTGAAATCCTAGCTTTTAAGTGCTGTCACTCATTATTTCTCTTCTACAGATTAAAATGTATTGCAAAAACTTTGCACTTGCACCCAGATTGACTGCAAATGCCTGTGCTTTTAGACCTGTTATATAGTGCCAAGTAATTAATGAATGTAATTATACTTGAGAAGCTGTGAACCTATAAATATGTTAATAGGCACTATTTCTATCAGTTTAGCTTGACACATCAGAGTTCTTTGATCACCAGCAATGCAGCTGAAAATGCAATTAATATTTTATTTGACAGAAGAATGAGTATGAAGCAAATAGTGAGCAATAGATCTCTATTCAGTAAATGGGGGAGACAATAAAGACTGTAGCCACCTAAACTGTTCTAATGGATCTGCAAGTTGTTTAGAAAGGAGTTTGAGTCTTTTAAAAAGGCACTTTGGGTGAAATATGGGAAAGGCTAAACATTTTAAAATAGGTAATACAACTGTGGCAGTAGATTCTATCTTTGAAATTCATCTCATGCTATTCATATGTCTCATTTCTTATTTTTAAAAATCTTTTCAAAAATAAAGATGATGATTCATTTTATATATGTTTTTGAAGTGTCTTCAGAAAGTTAATGTTTTTCTTACTTAATTTTAGCATTTAAGCCTAGTTTGTTTAATTTGGGAAAGGTGCTGGATAGACTTACATATAACTGTCTCTGAAGTAATCAATATTTCTGCATTTATATGTCTAAAATTCTTTTATATTTCTCCAGAGTGGAGTGGAAACAGACAATATTCAATTCTTTGTGTGTGTGTGTGTGTGTGTGTGTGTGTGTGTGTTTTTAAACTTTCTCCAGTTCTCCAGGTTGTATAGAAACATGAATTTCCTTCATTGGGGGAAAGTGTGATTTAAATGTGTTTACAAGTATATCTACTTACAGTCTAGATAAAAAAGAAAAGTACAGATAGTTTCTTTGTAGGTGTTAATTTGCATTGTATTTTAAAAATCTTTGTGATGGTTCTCTTTTGGTGTTTACTTTAAGACTTCTAATTAGCAATTTAATGAAAGTTCAAGAGGCATCAATTAGTAATAGCTTCCCCTCCCCCCCTTTAATGAATGTGTATTTGAATACCATAACTATTGGAAGGGTGTGTCTTATGTTTGACTTAGCTTTGCTAAATTTAGACTCATGCAATCCTTAGTTCAAATCTAACTAAAACTGACTAAAACCCATCATTCTAAAATAGATAAATTGAGTTCCTGTTGTTTGATTTTTTGTGAACCTTTATATTAGGTCCCTAATATGAGCATAATAAAAACCAATGGCCCCTGTTAAAGATAGATATGAGGTTATAAACTAAAATGTCCCTATCTCGGAATTATTTCAGGGTAGGAAGAGGGAAATGACAAATTTAGAAAATTGAATTTAGTGGAATTCTCCATGGTCTCTCTGGGAATGAGGTTATAATGTTAGACCTCCTTCCTTCCCTCCCTCTATGGAAACATAAAATTTTAACTCTAACTTGGATCTTTAAAAACAAAAACAAAAAACACTCCCACAAATACTTTATTTTAAAATTATTTTCTTGCTCTATGAAATGGTTATCACTTGCATTAGAACACAGTAACTGCATCATAATTTAAGCACTTTTAAAAAGAAACAGATGAATGAAAAACATTGACAATTACACTGTCTGTGTTTTCCTAAGGGGAAAAACAATTATGAGATTTTTACTTTGGTGTGTAGATGTGAATTTTTTCCCCCACAATCCAAGACTGAGGCCATTACACAATTAGATGAGGCATGGATGTTTTTAAAAGAGCAAATTTTCACTTAGATGATTATTTAATAAGCATGTTGCTTTAAAAGAAAATAACCAATATGAAAGTTTATAATTGTTTAAGCTTATAAAATATTGGCTGAACAACAAAGCACCTGAGACTATCTTGGAACACAAGCCTACCGTATTGTGATGTGTATTTATTCCAGAAGGAACTTAGCACTCTCTGTCTGTAGAATACAATTTTTTTTTTCTTATTTAGGTTTCAGGTGACTTTCTTAATTTAGAGTTTGCCTTATTTGCCTAGATGGAACTAGAAGGAAGAAAATAGCTTTAACCTAAAGAGGCTTTTCCTCCATTGTAAATTATTATTTTTGTGAATTTTAATATTATTAAAAGGACCCAAAACTTCAGTCATTTGATGATTAAAATTTTTTAATACAGGAATTGAATTTATATCTAGGTCCCTAACTTTTACACTGGCACTTAGTGTATAGTATTGGTATTGGACATAGAACTGCTTTTAGTTATTTCATCATAGAAATACATAAAATACAAAATACTCACAGTAGCCTATAAAATACTCAAATGGTCCATTGCAGTCCTATCCTCTTCTCTCCTAGAGTTTGATGGCTGAATTCTTGATTTAGAAAACTCTCTAACTTGGAATTACCCATCAGGTAACCCTGAAGGTTCACAGCTTCTTCTCTCAGTTTTTTGTTTGTTTGTTTGTTTGTTTTGTTTGTTTTTGTTTTTGTTTTTTTGCAAGCTCATATCTACCACTGCCACACATCTCTGACACAGTATCTCAGCCGTGCTGAATCTTGGTCATAGATAACCCATTCTAAACAACTCTAGTCTCTGAACTGTGATTGAAAAAGAAAATAGAAAAGTACACAATGACTAGGAATCTAATATCCAGGAACTCAAGACTAATTGGGCAAGCTTTATACACTTACCTACCATCAGCTTCCTCTGATCTTAGGGAGAGGGAGAAAGAGAAATAGCATTATTTGCTACCTCCACCCAAAACTTAAGTACCTTGAGATCTGATCTGAAAAACCAAGGAAGAGAGTTTTTGGAAAAAGGCCCACTTGGGTCTTAATTAACTTTGGGAAAAGGCTAGTTTATCAGATAAGAATCTGCTCCCCTGACTTTGTCACCTACCATCTTGAAAACAGCCCTCCTCACTGGGAGCCAATCAAAAGCTCATTCAGCAAGGTACCAGACTGGCCAGCTGCATCAGCTGGAGCTGCACCTCCACCAACAAAGGTCCATACTTTAATTTCATCAAGCTGATTGGAAAACTCATCAGATTGATCAGAAGTCCTTTTAATCACTCTCCTTCTACCAACTTAATTCAATGCATTCATTTTGCATTCACTAAATACCAGCCTTTGGCTCTTAATGCTTTTCATGATCTGGCTCTAGCTACCTATCCTGGATTATTCCACATAACTTTTTTTCTTTCTTTTAAAAAATATTTAAAAATATATCAGGAACATTTTATTTATTTTTTTTCTCCCTTTTACTTTCTTTACTTCTGTCTCACTCAAAAAAAAAAAAAAATGAAGAGGCCAATAGGTAATGAAGTGAATAGAGCACTGGCCCTGGAGTCAGGAGGTCCAGAGTTCAAATCTGATCACAGATACTTGGAATTTCCTATGTGACCCTAACTAAGTCACTTAATCCCAATTCTCTCCCCCCTCTCACCTCCTGGCAAAAAAAAAAAAAAAAAAAAAAAGGAAGAGAGAAAAAAAAAAGATTTGTCAATAAGTATGCATAATAAAGAAAGAAATTCTCACATTGGACATATTTAAAAAGAATGAATGGCTGTATGTGTATATTGAATCCATTACCTCCCTGGCAGGAAGTGGGTAGCTCTTGAAATGTAGTTGGTTATTATATTGATCAGAAATTTTAAGTTTTTCAAAATTGTTTACAGAATGTTGATATTGTACCATTTGTTCTCTTGGTCATTTTAAGGCCACTCTCCATCAATTCATATAAGTCTTTGTAGGTTTCTCTGAAAGAGTTCTTTTCCTCTTTTCTTACTGCATAATAATACTATTCCATTAAACCATATTTTGTTCAACCATTTCCCAATTAATGGATACTACCTTAGTTTCCAATTCTTTGTAACCACAAATAGCTCCTAAAAATTATTTTTTGTACCTAGGGGACCATGCCCTTTTTCTTTGCAGTATTAACCTAATAGTGATATTTCTGGATTAATATTTATGTACAGTTCAGTGATTTGGGGAGGGGTAGTAGTTCTAAATACTTTTCAAGAATGCCAACAATTCAAAGGTTTATCAATAATTCATGAAATGTACCTGTTTTCCTCCAGGTGCCTCAACATTTGTCATTTTTTGTTTTTTGTTAATTTTGTCAATATGATACATATGCCTTTCCTTCACATACTGCATATCATGGTCAAAAGTCCCTCCCACCCCCTTCTCTTCCTTCCCCTCCCCACAATATTCCATTTCTGTTCCTTTGCATATTTTCATATTTTGTCTTCATGCTTGGACTGAACTCCCTCTTCACATCCAAACATTAGAATTCTTGTTGTTGTTCATTGTGTTCAACTCTTTTTCATGACCCCATCTGGGGTTTTCTTGGCAAAAATACTGGAGGGATTCGTAATTTCCTTCTCCAGATAATTTTTCAGATGAGGAAACTGAGGCAAAATTAATTAACTTGACCACAGTTACATAACTAGTAAGTTTTTGAGACTGTATTTGAACTCAGGTCTTCCTTATTCCAAGCCCAGCATCCTATCCACTGAGCCATCTAGCAACCAAATAGAATCTTTCCCTTCAATTCTATTCTAATCAGTATTCCATTCTAAAAAAGACTTTTGATTTCCCCAGTTTCTAGTGCTCTCTCCCCTGGAAATCATTTTGCTATAGTATTTTATGCATATATTTTGCATTTACTTATCTGTGTAAATATAGTCTCCTATACTCCCTGATAAAAATGTAAACATCCTGAGGACTAAAACTTTTATTTTTATTTTTATATCCCTAGTAGTTAATATTCCTAGAATATAATATGGGCTTAATAAATATTTATTGAATGAGTTAATAGATTCTTTGAGCTTTTTCAGTAATCAAAGAAGTTTTTATTTGAGAATATTCCTCTTCCTAAAAGAGATTTCTCTATAAGGCAGCTGAGTGTTTTTAAATTTTTTGGTCATTTCACCCATGTCCATCATGTATACTTATTTTGTTTCTCTTCTTTATTCTTTTCTCTTCCTAACTTCTTTTTATTTACTTTTTTTCCCCTTATCTAGATTGTAAATATACTAATGAGGCAACTACGTGATATGTGAATAAAATGCTGAGCCTAGATTCAGGAAAACCTGAGTTCAAAATCCAGCCTCAGACATTTCCTAGCTGTGTGACCTTGGCCAAGTCACACTTACCTTGCATTGGAGTTAGTTTCTCAACTGTAAAATGGAAATTATAATAGTATCAAAGTATTTTTATAAGGATCAAATGAGATAATATTTGTAAAATGCTTATACATAATGGACACTATATAAATGCATATTCTTCCTTACTCCTCTTCTCTTAGGGGCACTAAGGGTTAAAGAGATTGCCAACCATCTATCCTAGCATTCATTTGGATCAGAGTGATACTGTTCATGAAGTTATAAAAATCATTAACTTTCCAAGGAAGAGTCATCAGTTGCAGAAGCTAGCCCCTTGCCTAAAGGAAAAAGTATATGCAATACCATTCAGGATAATTATCAATCCTATTCTTAAATATTTCTAAGAAAGGCAATCTTACAACAACACTGGTAACCTAATATTGGAAAGTCTTCCAAGTCAGGAAGATATTTTTTATGTCCATTTGAAATCACCAATAACAACCATTTTTTTGTTTTCTGGGAGATGGAGAAAATTCACAATTCTTTCCCATAATGACATCTTTTGAAGTCTCCATGAATCAACTGACCAGAATCTCACTTTCCTATTTTGGAAAATATCATTCTGTCCTGCATTTTGATTCCTCTTCTTGTGATATTCCTTATTAAAACATATGGTTCCTTTTGCCCTTTCTTATTTGTTTGTGACTTCTCACTGTTGAATCACCATTTTCCTCTAAAGGATATTCATTCCTTTCAGTATTGATCATTACCAATTACAACCTCCTGGACTAGATCTCATTTTCCTCTTTCTCTGCCTTTTCCTACCTCTTTCTCACCCATCCCTGGATTCTTCTGTCAGTTTTCACAATCTCATCTCTTCTTTATAGCTCCCTCGATCTGAAACAGCTTTACTATATCTCTCTACCTCATTAACTTTCCATCCCTTTTCAAATCTCATCTGAAAACATATCCTTTCTCCCTTGCCTTTACCTCTTAATTTCTTTCCACCTAAGCTCGTGTTTGTCATTCCAGTCAGTACTCTACTTAAGGTACCATTTATTTAAAAGACATTGTACAAAATAAAGTTGTCTTATTTTGTTGGATTGTGATCTGTCAGCAGGATGTAGGTCATATTGCTTACAAATGGAGCTGCCCTTATTTAAAATAGTAGATTATAACCTGATTCCACCTGATGGGTTGTTTGTAGTTGTTGCCTGAATTTATTTTATTTTTATATTTTATATTTATTTTTCATTATTTATTATGTCTGAATTTAAAGTCACATCCACATACATCCCCACATTTTAGAAAGACTATGTGAAACTGTGTCATAGCCCATTATTGATCTAATTGTCAGAGGGTATACCAAGCCTACCATTTTAAGGGAATCAGCACTATCAAAGCTTTGGGATACAGTAAAAAGAGTGTTGGATTTAGAAAGGACCTGAGTTTGAATCCAAGCTCTCTGGGCCTCAGTTTATGTCATTGACCAAGTTGGGTAATAACTATTCTAAATTTAAATTTTTAATTATATAAGATATTCTTTATGGGATATTCTACAAACCTTGAAGTATGATCAAAACATGGACTGTTATTATTATTCTATTCACTTTATTCTTTAAGGGTTTGAAAGCTTTTCCTTATAAGTGATTAGAGTTTGGGCATTGACATGTTTTACTTCTGGTACTTCCTTTTTTTAAGGTGGACCGACTCTATTATTGTAGTTTCATATAGCCAATGTACCACTGAACAATAGTGATGATCAGGGAAGGGCCCAGAGCCCTCTGTGATATCTAGAGCTAGAAAGGGAAAGAAGAAGGTACATTTTCATCAGGGAATTAACATTATCTCTTCTAAGAAATAAAATTAAAGTTTTTATGGAATTTTCTTATTCATATTCTTTTGCCTTTAGGAGAAAAGGATATGTTAATATTAAGGACCCCCTAACCACAGAATTTGCTCTATTCTTTGTTTTTAATACCACCACTGACTGAGGCCCCATCCCCTTTTTTTCCAAGGATTGTGAGGAATCCTAAAATCATTCATATAGAAACTGACCAGTGTACTGAAGTCTCATTTAAAAGTGATAAAAATCAGTAAGAATTAAACTTTTGCACCATATAATATTTGGAGACTACTATAGGTCAAATCATAATCTAATCCAATTTAATACAACTCTTACTAAGCACCTACTATGTGCAGAGCTGTACTAGGTGTTAAGCTTCATAGAAGTATAAATTTAGAGTTAGAAAGAATTGAAGAAAACCATATAATCCAGCTCCCTCCTTTACAGATGAGGAAATTCAAGGCAAGAAAGGTATAGTGACTTTTACTATTTTAGTGTCTAAGGTAGAATTTTAATCCAGTCCAGCATTCTATCTGGTCTTTCACAACAAAAAAAAAA
>JAJPUD010010905.1:26607-58074 GCA_023553655.1 Myrmecobius fasciatus | reverse complement strand
AAATTATGGTATATGAATGTTATGGAATATTATTGCTCTGTAAGAAATGACCAGCAGGACAATTTCATAGAGGCCTGGAGATACTTGCATGAACTAATGCTCAGTGAAG
Source organism: Myrmecobius fasciatus (assembly GCA_023553655.1). Lineage (NCBI taxonomy): Eukaryota > Metazoa > Chordata > Mammalia > Dasyuromorphia > Myrmecobiidae > Myrmecobius > Myrmecobius fasciatus. Next base: position 57,965 of record JAJPUD010010905.1, on the reverse strand, counting down.
TGAGCAGAACCAGGAGATCATTATTCATGGCAACAGCAATACTATATGAGGATCAGTTCTAATGGACATAACTCTCTTCAGCAATGAAATGCTTCAAACCAGTTCCAATTGTTTGGTAAAGAGAGCCATATATACCCAGAGAGAGGGATGTGAAATGTGGACCACAACATAACATTTTCATGTTTTCTATTGAGGTTTGCTTGCATTGTATTTCCTTTATAGGATTATTCTTTCTTGTAGATATGATTTCTCCTGCACAATAAATGATGCAATAACCATACATACATTCGATTTCTTAAGTATCCTAACATAATTATCATGTAGTTGATATCCTGCCATCTATTGGAGGGGTGGGGAGTAGGGGTGAAAAACTTGTAAGCTTTGTAAGGGTTAATGTTTAGGAATTACCCATACATATATTTTACAAATAAAAAGTATTAACAAAAAAAATAATAAAAAACTTTTTAACTTAATATAGTCAAAGTTATCTATCTGGTTTTCAATTAAGAGTTCCAGTTCTTCTTTGGACATAAATTTATTCCATCTCCATAGGTCTGAGAGGTAAACTATATTACATTCCTCTAATTTACTTATAGTATCACTCTTTATATCCAGATCATGAATCCATTTAGATCTTATCTTGGTATGTGGTGATAGATGTGGGTCAAGCCCTAATTTCTTCCACACTAGTTTCCAATTTCAATTCTAATTTTTTAAGGAATTATTTTCTTCAGTTAGCTTTTTAAATTTCATTTTGCCTTTGGCCAATGTTTTTTCATTGACATTTTTTTCCTTTCACAGATTTTATTTTTCAATCAATTGGTTTCTTTTTCATATGTAAAGAGTTTTCTTCAGACAATTTCTAATTTTCCTTTTTCCATACCCTCCTGCACATATTTCATTTAATTTCCTCATTTTTGTTCCAATTTTCTTTTAAGATTCTTTTTTTAAATCTTCCAAGAGTGCATTGTGAAATGGGACCAAATCATATCACCCATTGGGAGTTGATCTGGTGTTGAATTTAGGATCCTCAAGATTTGAGCTCTGATATTCTCTTTCTCAAGAAAAGCTTACCATGGTTAGAGTTCTTTTTGCTTTTTTCCTCATTTTTTTTAAAATGAGGTGTATTCTTATGACAAAAGTGTGATGGCAGTGACAGTGACAGTTGTGCTGGTTGACTTACAGGACTATGTAATCACAGCCAACTCCTGCATTCTTCTGGGACTCAGTGGCTCACAATTTGTCTTTTGTATTTGCTTTTGGGTGCCTTATAGCAAATCTGTTTAACCACCAGCTTGCAACCAGGACAGAGCAGCCCTAAGAACCTTCCAGTAAATTCCCCTGTGCCCGAGTGAACAGCGCCCTGGCTCCCTGTTCTGACTCCCTACCCTGAACTCCGTTCACAGCACTATGGGCTTGGCAGCCTCCCCCTGCCCAACTGAAACTTTCTGAAGTTCTTCCAAAGTATCTTCTTCTGGAAATTTGTTGTACTCCAAACATTTGTGGATTATGTCACTCCAAAATCATTTTGGAGGCTTAATCTACTGTTAATTTGAGGGAAGCTTGGAGGAGGCCACACAGACACTTGCTGCTCTCTGTCATTTTGGCTTCACGCCCTATATCTTTTCTGAAATGTAGCTTGCTTGCAAATGATGAGAGGGAAGAAAGGGGGGAAAGATTAAAATAAATGAAGTGAGCAGCAGACAACAAAGGAACAATTTTCGAGGAAGTAAAGAAAAAATGATCATTAATGAGTATAATTTCTTCTACTAGCATAAATATTTTCTAGCTCTGGTAATTTGTTGTTATATATTCATGTTCATGTGTCATGTTCAGGGCACATGAGAATATTTTGCTTCATTTTGTTTGGAATTTCTTTTCTGTTTTCCTTTTTTAAAAAAAAATAAAAAAGAGAATAAAACACATTAGAGGAGGATGGAAAATTTTATCTGTTAGATCTATGAACAAAGAAAGAGCTTATGATCGAATAAGAGATAGGATCATATGAAGTAAAATAGATAACTATAATTACATGAATTAAAAAAAATAATCTGAATTTAAGAAATAATCCACACATTTCATTGCACATGAAAATGCAAATCCATTATGTACAACTTGCTATGCTTTTTAAATATGTAAGAAAATCATCATACTTTCTTTTTGTTCCTTCACTCCTCCATCTCAAAGATGGATAATATTAAACTCAAATATGCATTTTAAGTATACATACATGTATGTATATGTACATAATGTAGAATCATTTATATACACATATTTGCCACTTCTTTTTCTGGATGCAGATAGAATCTTTTCGGTGGCGCAGTGGATAGAGCACCAGCCCTGAAGTCAGGAGGACCTGAGTTCAAATCTGGTCTCAGACACTTAACATTCCCTAGCTGTGTGACCCTGGGCAAGTCACTTAACCCCAATTGCCTCAGCAAAAAAAAAGAAAAAAAAAGTTCTTGTAGATCATTTAGAAATAATCTGAGTATTTATAATAGTCAAATGATTTAGTAAGTTAAAGTTATTCTTAAAGAAATATTGTTGTTTTTATATAAAATGTTCTCTTATTGTCATTTCATTCTTCATTTTTTCACACAAATCTATCCATGTTTTTCTAAAATCAAGAAAATCATAATTTCTTAAATCATAATAGTATTTCATCATCATGATTTGCCACAACTTGTTCCATCATTCCACAAAAGAAAAGGCAACTCCACAATTTTCTGTTTTTTTGCCATCACAAAAATAACTAGTAGAAATATTTTAGAAGATATATATCTCCCTTTGTGGCTTCCTCTGGAGTTGCTTTACATTTATGAACCTCAGGATCTGAGGTCTGTTCTTCTCTCTCTGCATAAAAAGTGTCTATGGTGAGAGTTCTTTTTTTGTTTTTTTTAATCACTTTTTAAAGCTTCAGGTCTGTTTAAAGCAGAAGAATGACAGCTGCTTTAATTTGCTCTTAGTCAGTCCTGCTGATTGACTTCAGATCCTGGGCTATGGGAGCTAGGTCCAGTGGTGTTCTCAGTGGTTTACAATCTACCTTTTACAAAAGGCAGATATCCCAAAGCACCTGCTCTCAAGCAGGGCAGAGTGTCCCACGAGGCTCACAGAAGCTTACCAGGTGTTTAGAAACTGCCACACTGAGACCCACCCTGGCTTCATGCCCTATCTCCAGGAGCTGCTGTCTGAGTTCTGCAAACTACCCCCTGCCCGACTGAAATAGATCTGTTCTGAAGCTCTTCTAAGGAAACTTCTTCTGGGAAGTGTTGTACTCTAAATATATTGGGGGGGGGGGGTTGACTCCAGAACCAGTTTAGAGACCTAATCCGCTGTAGGTTTGAGAGAAGGTCAGAGGAGATCACAGGGAGTCCTCTGCACCCAGCCATCTTGATTCCACCCCCCCACTATTGTATCAATTATTATGTAAACCAATTTGAACCTATATGCTAAGAGCTATAAAACTGTGCATACTCATGGACCTTGCAGTGTAACTACTAGGAAAGTACCCCCCCAAAAAATAAAGAAAAAGCAAAAAGAACCATTTTTACAAAAATATTTGTAAAAGCTCTTTTTGTAATGACAAAGTATTAGAAATTGATGGGATATATATCAATTATGAGGTAAGGGAACAAATTGTGATGTATGATTGGGTTTTTTAAATAATTTTCATTTATTCATTCATTTATTTATTTTTGAAACCCAATTTTTTTGCTGCTGAGGCAATTGGGATTAAGTGACTTGTCCACAGCTAGGAAGTGTTAAGTTTCTGAGACTAGATTTGAACTCAGGAGCTCCTGAACTCAGGGGTGGTGCTCTATCCACTGCATCACCTAGCTGCCCCTAATGCACAATGTTTTATGAATCATGTTGGAAGAGAAAAATTAGAATGCCTGTGAAAATCCATGGGAGAGAAAAAAGGCAGAAAAAAGAAGTGTTCATGACCATTCAATCTCCATATTTCTTTTCTGGATTCAGATGGCATTTTTTATCCAAAGTCTATTAATATTTCCTTGAATCAATGAACCACTGAGAAAACCAAGTTTTTCCTAGTTGATTATTACAGAGTCTTGCTATTATTGTGTACAAATATATTCTTGATTCTGCTTGTTTCACTCAGTGAAAGTTCATGTAAATCTTTCAAGCCTTTCTCAAATCAGCTTGTTTAATATTTTTATAGAACAATAATTTTCCATTATCTTCATATATCATAACTTATTCAGCCATCTCCAATTTATGGACATCTACTCATTTTCTAATTCTTTGCTATCACAAAAAGAGTTATTACAAACTTTTTGCACATGTGGTTCCTTTTTTTTCCCTTATTATTTCCCTGGTACACAGTCCCAGTAGTGGTATTGCCAGAGCAAAGGGTATACACAGTTTTATAGCCCATTGGACATAGTTCCAAATTGCTCTTCAGAATGGTTGGATTATTTCATAACTTCACCAATAATGCACTTTTATTTTAGTTTTTCCACATCCTCTTCAAGATTTATCATTTTATTTCCTGTCATTTTAGCCAATCTGAAAGGAATGAGGTAGCACTTCAGAGTTGTCTTAATTTGCATTTCTCTAATTGTTACAAGAGTCACCTGCTAGTGGCCACTGGGAATCTAATTCTGTCCACCAGAATAGATCCCTTCATGTGAGAGGATAACAATGAGATAAGGGGACAGAGAAGCAGTTGCATTCACTGACCTCTCTCCTCCTCCCTCAAGCCTCTGATTTATTTCATTCCTAATTCACAAGCATTCAGTTTGAGGAGATATTTTTAAAAGCCTTGCCCAAACTACCACCTAAAAACAAATCTTTATCCATGTTCTTACAAGCATTTTCTGTGATGTCTAGGAGACCAGAGAATATGAAGGAACCAAGAATGGAATATCACAGAGTCTAAGTATGCTTTCCTTCCCACATAGGCCCAGTGTCCTTCAAAGTTCACAAGAAAGAATCTTCAAAATATCTTAGAGCCATCTCTGACTCACTAATTTGCTCCTAAATGCATTTCATCCTGTCTTCTTTCTGGCAGCCTCCATGCCATGTGACCTTCAAGTTATTTTGTTTGAAGATTATAATTAAGGATGTGGTAAGTTGCTAGAATTCCTAGAAATTCTTAAAATCCTATCAGGAAGAATGCTTTGGGGAAATAATTGATGATTATCTTATATTTTGGCAAAACTTTAAGAAAGATAGCTATGTGTTTAATAGATACTTATCTAATTGTATCTGAAGACCATTTCAAACATAATCATTTCAGATACTACCTGAAAAACCCAAATCAGCAGGCATCATCTCATTGTCTTTGGCAAAGAGTCAATGTGAACTCTCACTAAGAAAATCATACCTTTCTTGTCCATGTTAGATTTTTTTTTTCCAAGTCAAGGAGTAGAACCCTGCTGTAGTAAAAGGAAGAAAGGAAACCAGAACTATACAAAATTTCCAGATTATGGCTAGTTAATGCCATGGATGATTTAGTCCATTAAAATATGTCATATACTTGGGCTGCATTGTAATGTGCTCTAAATTGATCTAAAAATTCACAAACCCTAGGACTTGTCTATCTTACAAGCAGCTTCTCTTTTTTTTTTATTAAAGCTTTTTTTTTTTTTTTTGAGGCAATTGGGTTAAGTGACTTGCCCAGGGTCACACAGATAGGAAGTATTAAGTGGCTGAGATCAAATTTGAACTCAGGTCCTATTGACCTCGGGGCTGGTGCTCTATCTACTGTGCCACCTAGCTGTCCATGCTTTTTATGCATGGATATTTCTTTGACATTAACCCTTGCAAAACGTTGTATTCCAATTTCTCCTCCTTTCCTCACCTCTTTCTCTAAATGGTAAGTAGTCCAATATATGTTAAACATGGTAGAAATATATGTTAAATTTAATGTATGCATACATATTTATAAAATTATCTAAAGCAACTTAAATTAAATTAACAATAACATAGCACCTAAACTGAATGAATTTGAAGAATACATAAGTGCCTTCTATATACTAGGAACTTAAGAGACAATGCTTAAAGTGGACTGGATAAAAGGATAATACCATTAGTCATTGGCTCTGGTAATCTTTTTGAGGTAGATAGTTTGGTTGATTGGTTGTTGTCCTTTGTTATCCAAGAGGATCAAAATTAAATCATTATTTTAGAGTCAAGTTAATCTTTTGGAATGTGGTTGATGAGACCAGTATGAACTTGGAATGCTCTGCCACAGATCAGACATAAATAGTCCCTATGAAAATTTGGAGTGGATTCTCTAACATGCTGCTAGATGTGCTAGCATGTGCATCTGATGGTTCTTCTGAGCTAATTTAGTTCTCCTTTGATCACAGAGCACCTTCTCTGACAAGGGCAATTCAAATGGAAGTGATTTAGCTTCCTGACATGGTATACAGGTTTCACAGATATACAATACTGAGGCCAGCACAATGATTCTTTAGATCTTCAATTTGGTAGTCATTCAAATATCTCTTCTCTTCCACATGTTCCTTCAGAGCTTCCCAAACACCAAGTTAGCTCTGGCAATGTCTGTGTCAATCTCATTATCAGTGTGGACATCCCTAGAAAATATGCTGCCAAGATAATTGAACTTATTCACAGCATTCAGAACTTCTCCATTTGTTGTAACCAATGATTCCACATATGCATGGTGTGGTGCTGGCTGATGGAGTACTTTTGTTTTTTGGTGTTAATTGTAGGGCCAAAATTAGCATTAAATAAAATACATACTCAGGATGTCTGACTATTTTCTAGTTCTTTGAATAAAATATTAGTTTAATAAAAATATTTCTGAGTTCAGAGTCAAAGCACATTAGTTTAAATTCTACCTCAGAGACTTAGTACCTGTGTAACTTCAGGCAAATTACCATCCTTCAAGTTTGTTTTTCTTACTTTTCAAAGAAAAGAAATAGACCAAATGACCTCTAGAGTCCCTTTTATTCTGGATATATAATTGGTCAAATTAAAGGCTTCTATAAACATCTAATCTGACCCCTCCAAGAGTATAATTCTGTATTTAAAGAATTTATGAAATCTGCTGATTTTTGACAGAATTAAGGCATCTAACTGTCCATCTAATACCACAAAACTTTTGGGAAACTTTTAATGCCTTGAAATCCATTCTATTTTTTGACCTACATTTTTAAGCAACCTGTATGGTATCTTTTTTAAAAATAACAAAAACATGCATTTTTCTTACCTCTTCATCTTTTCTATATTTATTCAGGACAACAAAAAATTCTGTTCTTTTTCAGTGTCATAATTATCCATATTAGCTTAAATTGAATAATTTAAAATAGAAATGACTCTCCATGTATACCATTATTGTTCTTGATAAGTATGATTTATATTTTAATAAGATTCAAGTATTTCTAATATCTTAGATATCATTGATGTAAATCCTATTTTCATTTATTTTGTTGATGACCTTCACTTAGATGTTATGGTTGAAAATTTTATCACCAGCTTGGTAATTGTTGTTATTCAGTCAATTGGCAAAAATACTGAAGTGGTTAGCCATTTCCTTTTCCAACTGGTTTTATAGATAAGAAACAGAGGCAAACATGGTTAAGTGACTTGCCCAGATTCACACAGCTACTAAGTATCTGAATTCAGATTTGAACTCAGGAAGATGAGTCTTCCTGACTTTGTCCACTGAACCACCTAAAGGCCAACCTGGTCACCAGACTAAAGGTGTACATTTTATTGTCAAGGTCATTTTCAAATGTTTTGTTTTGTGCTTTTGTTTTGTTTTACAAAATGGAAAAAAAGACAGCCATATGTTGTAGTCATTGAGTGAGTCTTCAGAAACCCATAGTTCATTTCATGGAACAGCTAGGTTGTACAGAGCATAGCATCCTGAACTTTGTTAGGAAGACTTAAATTCTAACAAGATCTCATATTTACTGGTCATCTGACTCTGGGCAAGCCTTTGAAATTCTATTTGTCTCAGTTTTCTAAATTTTAACATGTGATGATTATAGCACCTATCTAGCAGGTTTATTGTAAGAATCAAATAAGAAATTATATACACAAAATGCTAAGCATAATGCTTTGCAAAAAGTAGATGCTCTGTAAATGAGTATTCCCTTCTTTTCATTTCACAGACACATTGGGAAAGATTCTGGTGGAAGTTCAATTTAATATGCATGTGCAATTTTGCTACTGTTTAAGGATTTGTTTTTGTTTGAAAAATTATTGACACTTCTAATATAGGCTATCTTCAGTCACGTGGATTAGTACAATCTTGCCATTATCAATCAAATTCTTATTTTTCCCACTCTAAACATTTCAATAACCATTTCAGAAGAACTAAAACAAAGTTTACAAACACATGTGTGTCCATATATGTACATGTACATATACCCAATGTATATAGTGTATATGTGTATAAACACAGTATACCCAAATGTGTGTATATGTATGCATATATATGCACATACATATACACATATTTGCATACATAAACAAATACCTTTAAGTGCTTCAGGACCTAAATAGGAATCTGGAATGTAATTTCTGCTTTCACTCTATCTTTTTATGTTTATTAGATAAATGTTTCAAAAATTAGGGAGTTGAGAATAGGAAGGAAAAATTAATCAATTTCAAAGCAGATAAGAAATTTTTTAAGTTGGTTATGCAATGAATTTATTATGTTTCTTGTATTGTGGCTATTTAAATAGCTAATTTCTACATTTTATATGTTTTATCTAAATCAGAAAGTCAACTAGCTTGAAAGCTTTTCCAACCAGGAAATGTTTGGGATTGATCCTCTTATTATTGTTATTATTATCACTATCATTAGCATCTATTAGTTTTTGCTGCAACAAAACTGAAGTGCAATAGCCCTCTTGTTTGAGTGGTCTGATTTTTTAAATCTTTATGTCCATGATTTCCTAGAAGGATGACATAGAAATACATTTCAGACGACAGGAACAATGGCAATGCCTATTGGGCTTTTGACTCACATGTCATATCTCTAGCAAGATGGTATAATTCCAAGGGGGCTATTTCTCCTATGCTTTGATCATGTCTCTATACCTTGGAACAGTTTTGTTTTCAGTTCAAGTCTGGATATCTCCATTAAACACAAAGATGTGCTTGTTGTCTCCTTACAAATTTTCACAAAGACTTCCCTGATATCTCATTACCACACGAAGCTCTTTGCACTCCCTCTTGTGAGTCTGAACATGTTAGATCAGATATGTAAAAGTGAAGAATGAAGAAACTGTTTTACAACTTGGTGGTGGCTGGACACTTGGTTTCATTTCAATTGGGGGATAAATCTGGAAAATTTTAACTTAGGTAGAGTTCTGATCTGCATTGCGATGAGCCAGTTTTCTTCTTGAAAAATTCAATGTGGCAAAATTGTTTCTCAGACAGAACAACTAGATCTTTCTTGTATTCAATTCTGCTCTCATCTCTTCCCCCTCCCCCCTAAAAAAATCACTCAACTATCTACTAAATCAAACAAGCATCCACTTGTCCGAGGAACCTTGGAAGGTGAATGGATTTTCTTAATTGAAAATCAGCACTCACAAACTTGAAAACTCATGGAGTTGCACAAATTTCAACAGCTGTTTTTGTTTCCTTCTACACCTTGTGTATTCTGTAGGCTAAAAGAGAAAGAAGTTGATTCTAAGATTCAGAAAAACAAAAAGACCTGCCCAATATTGGCCAATTTCTTTGACTCCAAATCCAGTCGGAATTTACTGAATCAAAATTGGAAGAGGTTAAATCACTTAGGCAGAAGTAGTGTTTGTTAACTGTGACTCCCCAACCACTTCTGATACTCTTTAATATTATATGAGGATATAACCTATCTCAAAAATGTAAAGTCCTATAGGTAACACATTGGAAAGTTACTTCATGGAGTTCAGCTTCCTGGTATATATAGAAAGGTGGGAAATGAAATCTTCTATTGTTCTTTCCAACTGTAGATCTATGATTTTTCATCCTTAGAAAAGGGAGATTACATAGAATAAAATAACAAGTAGAGAAAAAAATGATAATGATAGTGATGATGGTGGTGGTGGTGATGGTAGTAATGGTTATAATAATAATGTCTTCAGTACATAGTATTTTAAAGAGATCACAGAATAATTTAATACTTCAATGTAATTGATATATGCACTAGCATAATTTCACTTTTCTGTAATAAAGAAATTTAATTCTTTTTTTTTTTTTTTTAAAATTTTCCCAATTGTTTTTTTTTTTTTTTTCTGAAGCAATTGAGGTTAAATGACTTGCCCAGGGTCATGTAGGTAAACAGTGTTAAGTGCCTGAGATCAGAATTGAACTTAGGTCCTCCTGACTTCAGGACTGCTCCTCTATCCATTGTGCCACCTAACTGCCTCTTCTTTGTGCTTTTCAAGAGTGATTGCAGGACGTGTATTTTTGTACATATAGACATCTGCAAAGGATATTGAAACTAAATGGACTTTCAGGCTAAAGTTAGAGAAAATCCTTTTCTAGTTTCTCTCTACCACTCAATAAATGATTACAGTCTGTGAACAAAACAAAAATTACATGCTTTATTAGTATGTTCTGCGGCAACCTCCAAACCACAAGTGTTTGCATGTGCTGTACGCATGCACTTTGGGGGGTTTTAATAGCTGGTTGACAAGAGATTAAAGGCAGAAATATGGCATTTTATTAAAGCAAACATATCAGTATGCCTACCATGATAAAATGATCTAGTTTTCTTCAGACACAAAAGTTTCTGTTGAGTGATACCTTGGAAATTCCTCGAGGGCACTCTATTATTCACTCTTCTCAACAGAGAGCAGCTGCAAATGGTCTCCAATTTTCAAAGAGTATTGCCTGGTCATTCTTTACTGTCAAAATGAAGAAGAGCATAAAAGTTAAGTCAATAAAGTAATATGAAATGCTTAATATAAAAATTCAGGAATGAATGATTAACCATTAAAAACTTACAGTAGCTATTTCAGCCAGGAAAAAAAAATTAACATTTCCCCTGAAACCTATTAACACTCCTTGTAAACAATATTCTGTCTTGAAATATATGACCTTTCCTAATATTCTCCATACACATGGTATTTTTCTTATACCCACTTTACTTCCACTGATATTCAGTTAGATTCCTCAGGAGAAAGTGGTTGGAGCACTTCCCTTGGAAAGATGGAGTCTTTTATTATGTTCTCTACACAGACAATGCTCATTTTCACATTCTCAGATTGTGAAACCTTTTCAGGACTACGAACCACAACCTGTTGTTTATTATGTGTCAGCACAACTGGGACTCCTGGCATCTGCTAAAAATAAAGGCGAACAGTCCTTATGTGCACCTGAAACAAGGTTTTCCTTGGTAGACCTTATGAATTATCTTGCTAACTTGAGTTCCTATTGGCAATTACCTGACAGAACCCTAAGTATGGTGGGGCAATATGGCTGCAACTCATTATGTGGGATGCATAGAGCATACTGAATTTTACACTTGTAGTTCCTCAACAATGTAGAATGGAAAAAGATTACTATTTAGCAAGAATAAGTATTTAAAATGGGAAATGATTGATGGTAGATTGGAAATACTACCCAACCCCAACCCTCCTATATTGACCTACCCTATTCCTACAGTGACCTTTCAAAGAGCATTTTGATTTTAAAATTTAAATTGATAGAGCCAATGTCAGAAAGAAAGGCACACATACCATTTTCAATAGTGCAGCATTTTCAACCAAATTTCTCAATAACCAAATAATTTTTGTCAGCCCTAATGAAAGGGGACTTGACTCTAGGAAATGAGTGGAATTTAAGGAGGCAGAAGAGAGCAAGGCAGAAAAACATTGATCTAAAAACTGAAGACTCTGTATTGGAAACAGATCAACTGACTATATTCCATATTCTGTTTTTCTCTCTGGCCCTCAGTTTCTTTTTCTATAAAATGAGGAGTTTGGAAAAGATGACTTTTAAAGACCTTCAAATTTTAATGATGCTGTTATTGGAAAACCTGTGAGATCTTTTTGGTTTTGATTCTTTGAACTCTGTCTTTCTTTCTGTGTCTCTCTGTTTATCTGTGTGTGTGTGTATCTCTGTCTCTCTGTGTTTCTCTTTTTCTCTGTGTGTCTTTGTCTCTATCTCTCTCTAAATACATAAATATTTACAATATTTTATGGGTGTGTCTTTATAATATAAATGGATTATATGTGATTGAAGAATTTTTTATATATTTAGATATGTATATATAGTTAGATGGAGGTAGCATGATGGCTCAGTGGATAGAAAACTGGGCTTGAAATCAGGAAGACTGAGTTCCAATGTAGCAACAGACATTTACTAGATGCATAACCCCTAGAAAAGTTACTTTATCTATTTTTGCCTTAATCTAATAGAGATGACAATGGCAAACCACTTTAGTATCTTTGCCAAGAGAACCCCACAAATGTAATGATTCATGGGGTCACAAAGAGTCAGATATGGCTGAACAACATATATAGTTAAAAGATATCTTTACATAAATATCTACATGTAACAATTGAAATCATATTACACTAAAAGCTATATTATTTAAGTTATATGTTATTTATATATGTGTATAGGTATATGAATGTGTATACATATATGAATGTATTTTACATTCACAATATTGTCATATATATTTTGTTATATATATGTGTGTGTATGCATGTGTGTGTTTTATTTTTCATAAAATAAAACTTTAAGTCACATAGATTTGAATATAGTTCAAATAAAACCTCAGAGAAGAGTGAATTCAATACAAGATAGAATTGTAGGACAAGGATCAAAAAGGAGGAAAAAAGAGATCATGGCAATCATGGGTAGACAGGATTTAATGTAATGAAGGAAAAAAACATTGTGGTTGAGGGGAAGGGTGATAGTGCCATTAACAAATTAGTTTTCTGTGAAGAGCAGGCAATAGTTTGTGGAAAGAGAAAATCTAATATGGAAGCAGTGCATACAAATGTAGGCACTTGAAAATATGAGATTTAATATAGGAGAGGTTAAGGCTCTACTATTGATATGGAATATCAATAGATCAAGCATTGAAGAACATTTATAGCTAGGAGCTAAAAGTATAACACAAGTTATCCCAATAATCCAGTAAAGAAAACTCCCATTGATAGCATAAAAATCAGTGCTATAGGAATCAAAGTAGGAAAGTGTTTTTACAGGTGGTTAGTAAGCAGCATTAAATTCTCCAAAAAGAGCAAAAACATGAATAAGCAAAGTCAATCCCCTAGTGAGAAAAGAAGTAGGTCACTGGTAAGTTTTGAGAAAGGCATTTTAGTAGAGTAGTGGGTATGAAAGTCAGCATGGATGATGTTTTTTTTTTTTTTTTAAGAATGGATATATAGGAAGTACAAGCAGCAATGATAAATAAAAATTGACTGATTTGAGTAGAAAATAGGAAGAACAAAATTAAATCATAACTTTGAGGCTTGAAAGAGTCAAAACCCAGCCATTGACCTCTTATAGGGAAACCTGAACATATTTAAAGTTAGAAAAGAAGGAAGCTAGGCAGAGAGAGAATGAACTTGAGAGACAAGTTTTAAAGAAAGACAAAGTTATAAAAGTTAAGTAAGTCCCTGAAAGGTTTGTATGGGATGGAGTTAGGAATGGAGATAGAAGGGCAAAGATTATGGAGAACAATTAAGTATTCCATGAGACTGAAGTTTAAGATAAAAGATAAGTATAGAGAAAAATGGTTTGTGAAGGTAAATATAGGGATATAGAGAGAAAATCATTCTGTGTGCTCTCCATCACCCCAAAATAGAATACATCTTATTCTTTGGGAAGTAGCCCTAGGAAATGAGAATTCACATGCCTTGGTTGAAAAAAGCAAATTTTCATTCCAATAACCATTGGAGTACTACTATGTAAAAGGCATTTTGCTAAGTGTTAGAAGTATAGATGTGAAAAACAACATATTTGTTATCCTCAAGGACCTTAACATCAAGGAATAGAGACAAGGCATATAGACAAATAAATATTATGCAAGTTTAAAGATGATAGCTTTATAAGGAGCTTCTAGAAAATTGCTTTAATAAATGTTGAGGAGAGAACCCTAACATTTGGGGAGAGGGATTAAAAGAAAGCTTCAGAGAAGAAGTGATACCTAAGCTGATTCTTGAAAGATGATAAGAATTCAACAAGTAGAAATGGGGAATGAATGCAGCATAGGCATGGAAATGACATGTATAATTTTTTTTTTCCAGAAGCACAAAAAGATGGGAGGAGATCATGGAAAATGTTAAGGAAGAACTGCTTAAACTAGCCTATCTCACCAGACACATCCCTTTCTAATTTCTTATACTTTACTAATTGCCAAATACTCATCCATATAGTGACAATAGCCTCTTTGCCACTACATTTCTTGGGTTCAGGCATTTTCTCTGATTATGCCTTCTACCTACTCATCTATCCCTCCTCATCTCTGCCTCCTGCCTACCCTAATTTCTTTCCTCTCAGCTAACATCATACCTTCCAATGAAAAATTTTCTGAGCTCCTAATTCTACTATCTTCCCTCTGTAAATTATTCCCCATTTTCCTGTATATACTAGTTTATATGTATTTATTTGGTTGTCTTTTCCATTAGATCATGAAATCCTTGAGGGCAGGGACTATCCTTTGGCTTTTGTTTTCCCAACTACTTAGCACAGCCTCCATAATAGGCACATAATCAATTGCTTATTGAGTGATTTCTCTTAAAAATTATACTTGCTTTTTTTGTCTTTATGTTATCAGCACTTAGCATAATGTCTGACACATAGTATGGCATTCATAAATGCTAGTTAGCTAACTGACTTTGTTGCAAAGATTTTCTCATATATTTCTATATCACATTTGTCTTCCAGTGAATTGTCATTTGTCATAGAGGAAGTTACCTTCTCAACTTGGGTGTAAGCCTGAGGATATTTTAATACAATCTCTGCTCTCAATAAATCATCTAATGATTGAGATTCTATGTTCTCATCTGTTAACAAAAACAACAAATTAAGATACAATTGTCTCAATAGGTTAAAAAGCAAATTTCAACATTTTCTAAACATAGGCAAAGCAATACTCTCAATAAGCCTAAGAAAGGGAAAGAATTATTTAATATTATCTTTATTTTTTGGTAAAAAAGGAACATAAAAAGATAAAGTTATTTGGAATAAAATATGTAATAACTCACCTATCATTCCATTTCAACATTATCACTGATTAATAGAATCTTCACAATTAATTCTATTAACAGAATCAAACTAATCAGGTAAAAATCAGTTTGCTGAATTGTCAGGTGAATTGTGTGCATGTATGTATATGTAAATATATGCGGACAAAGATAGTGAAGATGTTTTATTAAACAGCTTGGAAATCTGTACATTCGAACTCCAAATGCCTGAAAAAATTGTTAATTTTTTTTAAATTTGCTTTTAAATTTCCCACAATAAATAAAATATAAATTCTTAAATCCAAGTGTTCATCATTAAAATATGTAGAAAATACAAATAGAAACTTGAGCACTTCAAATGGCAAATAGTAGCACATTTTTTCCAATAAATTGCTTGTGATACAGAGAGCAAATGAGGAGAGCCAAATGAAAGACTCGGTTGTCAAGATTAGAGAGATAGAATGTAACAAAACCACTAGATGATGTATTTCTTTTGAAACAGACTAAACATGTATTTTAAACATTACATCATCATAGAAACTGAAGAGCATGAAGCAGAGTCAGACAGTGACATCAGTGCTCATGTCACAGATTGTTTGACCTAAGTGTACATTTTATTCGGTAACCAAGGACATGAACCAACCTTGCAAGTCCCACTGTGAGAGAATCGAATGAATAACAATAGAAGTTTGTAATTTAACTGGAAATGGATTTTAGCCAGGTAGTAATATTCCAGGTCACACTCAAATGCTCACAGACACTGAAACTTTAGAATGATTTCTTCTATAGATCACAAGCTCTGTTTAGGATTTTTACACCTCTTGGGTACCCAGTAGATATTGCTACTTGCCTGGTAGAGAAAATGAGGTTACTCAATTACTATACTATAGCTTACTCTTAGAAGGTACAGGTTATACTCCTCGGGGAAATCACATTAATGGTGCATAGGTTTTCATGAATTTAGCTATATGCTTGAGAAATGAGGTAGAAGGCTAACTTTCCATCTGAGCAACACTTCAATTCCATTTCCTGTCCAGCAGTGGTCTAGAGAATTATCTTTTGTGTTGAGGAATTCTAAAAATTAGGAGGAGAACCCCATTAACACATTGCTAATACATAAACTAGATATACTGGGGGGAGGGGGGTTGTCAAATTATATAACTTCCCACCAAAACACAATATTAAAATTCAGTTCTTTATAGTATTTAGGCCAGTTATGGATACAGAACAAGGGTTCAAAAAGAGACAGGTGATGGAATGATTGAATGTAGGTAGGTATTAGTTTTGATTATCACCACAATTATAAAATGACTGCATGATGTTTTCCAGACAAATTCTTATTCAAAGGAAATTGGAAATCAAATCATGCCCGCATGTCTATAAAAATTGAAGAGGATACCCATATTTATGAATGATTCAAAAACAGAAAAGGCAAAATAAAGACAAAAGAATGAAAGAAAATAATCAGAAGTTTTATAAATGCAATCATGAAGATTTTCACTCATACAAATTAGTATTTGTATTTAGTACAAAGTTAAGTAATTATTCAGAATTGTTGTTCAAGTAGACGCAGCATGACACTGGCTAGAGAATTATGTTTTACATCAAAATAATTTATTTTCAGGCCTTTTCCTTGAAATACACAGGCTGTATGACTCTAGTCATGTCATTTTCTTTCTGAGCAAGTTCCATTCAGCATTGGTAGATGAATCCTCTCACTTGGGGATCCCTTTATAATAATCAAATTACAAGTCTAAGAGAAAAAATCAAACTGGATACATCTCTGGAAAGATTACAGAAAGCATATGCCTCTGGGTTATTTGCTTCATGTTGAAATTAATAAACAAATATCATGTCAAAATAGTAATTTCCATTTACTGATATACTTTTTTTTCTATTACTGTATTCTTAATATATTTGAATGAATAGGAATTCTTCAATGAAACCCATTTTTGCTATTTGGACTTCCCAATCTGACCAAATTCTTCACCAACAAAAGCCTTGAGCACAGTTTTCCATTTCCATCAACTTCTTAAGAAAGGCTGTTTCCTCAAACCCCTTAGTTGAGGATATACAATGAAATGCCTCGTTAAGAATCTTAATTTAAAGCAGCACATGGATTGGTATGTCAAAGGTAATAATTACCTTCTTTAATGAGTCCCACTTTTCCCTGTGATGAGCAAGCCTCTCCTTGCCTTGTTTATAGTAACTGGATTTATTTCTGGCTTTCCTGAAGAACTTTTATTTTAAAGAATTAACATTACAGCCATCTTCCTTCTTCTCATGGTCAGATTCTGACCACCCTTTACTAAAACCATGTGCTGTTTATTCATGTACTATTACAGCTGATAGAACACAACATCTTGGGATATTAAGATATGTCTAAAGGTCACTTCAATACCTCTTTCCTCTAGGTCAGGAGTCCTTAATCATTTTTTGTGCCATGAATCCCTTTGGCACTATGCAGACAACCTCTGGACTTCTAATCAAGATAATATTTTTGCTTACATTCAAAATTAAAATAAATGATAAATAACAGAGCTTAGAAAAACTACTTGCTTTTTCTCTCATTTTTATTACAGACTGAAATCTATATGTGAAAAAAATCCCAGGTTAAGAGCCTCTAAATAAGCAGGATTAAATATGGAGTGATAAGAATGCACTCCATTTTTCATGAATTCTAAACAGACTCTATTTACCCCCCTGCATTCTAATTAAGTAATAATTCCCTTCAAAGGTTTTAGAAACCCACTTTTCTTTTGCATTTTGGGAGACTTAAAAAGTCTCTTTTAGGACTGCAAAATTGCCATCTCACTTAACAGTTGTCCTCCAAACTGGCTTGTTTTTCATTGCAAATTAAGCCTTTCTTGGTCCTTTCCTGCAGATTCTTTCTCATGCCTTCAAAGCTCCAATCACCACTGTTTTATCCAATTTCTCTCTCTTTCAAATAATAGTATACCTTATGTGCTTTTTTTTAAAGAAATAAAAACCTATTAATTTTTCATATTTGTATACATTCATTAGTAGTAGAAGAAACAGAAATATCTCGCATTTATATATTGCTTCATGATATACAGTTTTTTTCATCTTGTGCAAAGAGTAAAAACTGCATCTATTCCATGGGGAAATAGAGAGAAATTAAGTGACTAGTCAAAAAATAGTCAAGAACTTGTAGCAGAGGAGGGATTAAAAAGCAGGAAATATTAGTACTATCCCAAAGTGTGAAACATAGAGGTTGGAAAATATTTTGCAAAAACTATACATACAAGTTTACTTTTTGCATAATAAAATATTTGTATTCATTGGTGATTATGAAATTAAGAATATTAATAGTATAAAACTGTAGTAAAACTATAAAATGGTAATTATTATTTTTCTATTATTTTGATTTTAAACTTTGTTGATCTTTGTAGAAATTAAAATATAGAGAGATCAAATGAATTTCCCAATATAACACTGCCACATATTGGTAGATTTCAAATCAGACTGAATCAGTATTTCGTAAATAACCAATAAACTTACAACTCTACTTAGAGGGAGCACATTTTCAAAACACCAAATAAGGACACATAATCAACTAATTCTGTCTTGTGTTGCCACAACGGGACTCAGAATGATGTTCTCAGGCTTTGGAACTAATAACATCACATTGAGCATTGCATTGTGAATCTGCACCACTGGGGGGTACATGCCACACATGAGTGCTTACTAAATGTCTAACTACAGATGTGAACAAAAGAATATGGATCTGCACAATGATTTCCTGATTGAAAAGCTAGTCAATCCACATTTATTAAGAGAATATCATGTGTCAGACACAGTAAACCCAGAGAATACAAATACAAGCACAAAGAAAGATAACTCCTAAATGTTAGGTACTTATCTTGTAAAAGAGAAGCTAAAAAAAGGGAAGTAAAAATAAAAGTAGTTGGCAGAGATACTAAAAAAAAAGGCAGGAAGCAGACTTAGAAGTGAATCTAGATGAGTTGGGCATTCTCCTAAAAATGAAGATTTAATAAGAAACTTTAACTAGAAGAGCCAATATTCAAGTCAAGGAACTTTTGTTCAAAGCAGTATTCAAATGTTTACTTTAACAATTTAATCAGTATCTAGTCAAAGATCAAGAACTAAAGAGTGTCTTATAAATTACCCTCTCCTGGTTCCTTATTTATAGAAATAAAACCACCAGAGAGAGTGAAATGTTTTATACAAAGTCACACTAAGTAAAAGAATTCTGATTTAAGCCCAATTCCTTTTAACTCAAAAAAATGTTCTTTGTACTCTGCCATAATGCTAAAATATGGTATCTTTAAATTGAATTAATTAGAACAATATATCTCATTTGCATTGTTATACAATTTTGATCACAAAGTTCATAGGACTATAGACTATTTAAGATAGATGGAAGCTGATAGGTCATTTTGCCCAACCTTTTTCTTTTGCAGATAGGGAAATAGAAGTTACCAAAATGTATATATGACTTGCCTAAAGTAGAAAATTGTAAACTTCTTCCTGCATGATTTGAAATTAAGTGCTCTGGTTCCAAACTCAGAGCCCGTCAGATATATTTTTAAAACCCAGTAGAAAGATTTGCAATTTCCTGTATAATCCCTGAATTTAATTGAATTGACACTGCACAAAGTATGTCTGTTTGGCAAGGATTCTAAAAGCCCAAGATTTTTTAGGCCCTGCAAGAAATTGCAGCCAAATTCATAACATTAATAGGAATAGGCATTGTTTCAAAATGTGGTTTATTCTCAGACTACATAATACATGCAACAGGACTTAAATTATTAGTATTTCATTTTTAGTAATAGACAATAGAATGTCCTTAATTTAAGCAGATTGACAATAAAGGTTTTAATATTGTTATATTTTTTTGTCTGTTTGTTGGGGGGGGGTTAATTTTTCCCCTAATCTGTTTCATAACCCCAGAAATCTTGTCCATTTGTTTAAATGGTTCCATGTATACTTCACAATTGCTATCTCTTCTTAATTCTAGTGACTACTATCTTTCAAAAATTTTAATATTTTAATTTTCCCCAATTATACATAAAACAATTTTAACATTTTTTTGAAATTTTGAATTCTACATTCTCCCCTTTTCTCCCTATACCTTCTTCCACTGAGAAGGCCTACATAAATTCATAGGTTGACTTCTATCGAGGCCCAAAACATAGATCACCAAAAAACCAAATTTAATTCCAATAAATCTTTGCTTGATACAGAAAAATGGAAGTGATCTTTCTCTTATATGACTTTATTTTTACCTCCTCCTATGCATATATTTTATTTTTGTATCAGGTTTGTCTGAGTATAACTCACAGCACCCCTACTTGATGATATGCTCTTTGAGGTCAGAATTCTCCATGTAATCTTTATGCCCCCTTCTTATTTCTAATATCTAAGAATGTTTTATGTGTCTAATGAATATGCATTGAATGACTAAATTCTTAAGTTAATGACATTGCTATAGTTCTATACAGTATGTAGAGTGTTGGACTTAAAGTAAGATACCTGAATTTTTATTTTGTCTTACATTCACAATAATATGATTCTTTTCCCTTGTTATTTATTAAACCTTTTTATTTGCAAAACATAGGCATGGGTAATTTTTAAGCATTGACCCTTGCAAAGCTTCTTGTTACAAATTTTCCCTCCCTCCTCCCACCCCTTCCCCTAGATGACAAGAAGTCCAATAGATGTTAATTATGTTAAATACATGACAAATCAAATATATGTAATCATACTTATAGTTTTCTTGCTGTACAAGAAAAATCAGATATAAAAGAAAAAAAAACACAGAAGGAAAACAAAAAGCAAGCAAATATCAAGAGAAAGCATGAAAAATGCTATGTTGTGTTCCACACTCAGATTTCACAGGTCTCTCAATGGGTGTATATGGCTTTCTTCATCACTGAACAAATGGAAATGTTTCGAAACATCTCATTGTTGAAGAGAACTATCAGTATTGATCATCATAAAGTCTTATTCTTTTTTTTTGTTGTTGTTGTTGTTGGGGTTTTTTAGTGTGTTTTTTTAATTTAATTTTTTTATTTTATTTGCATAACATATGTGTGGGTAATTCTTCAACAATAACCCTTACATAGCTTTCCGTTACAAATTTTCCCCCCAACTCCCCACCCCTCCCCTAGATGGCAGGATATCCACTACATGTTAATTATGTTAAAATATTGGCAAATCGAATATATGTATACCTATTTCCAAACTTGTCATTGTTGTGCAAGAAAAATCTTGTCTACACAAACGATACATCAGATAAAGGAAACACAATGTAAGCAAACATCAATCAAGGAGTATGAGAATGTTATGTTGTGGTCCACATTTCACATCCCTCTCTCTGGGTGTATATGGCTTTCTTCAGTGAACAATTGGAGGTGGTTTGAAACATTTCATTGTTGAAGAGAGCCATGTCCATCAGAATTGATCGTCATATAGTACTGTTGTTGCCGTGTATAATGATCTCCTGGTTCTGCTCATTTCACTCAGCATCAGTTCATGTAAGTCTCTCCAGGCCTCTCTGAAATCATCTTGCTGGTCATTTCTTACAGAACAATAATATTCCATAATATTCATATACCATAATTTATTCAGCCATTCTCCAATTGAAGGGCATCTATTCAATTTCCAGTTTCTAGCCACCACAAAAAGGGCTGCCACAAACATTCTTGCACATGTGGGGCCTTTTCCTTCCTTTATGATTTCTTTGGGATATAAGCCCAATAGAAATGCTGCTGGGTCAAAGGGTATGCACAGTTTGATAACTTTTTGAGCATAGCTCCAAATTGTTCTCCAGAATGGCTGTATCCGTTCACAGCTCCACCAACAATGCATCAGTGTCCCAGCCCTCCCACATCCCCTCCAACATTCATCATTAACTTTTCCTGTCATTTTAGCCAATCTGACAAGTGTGAAGTGGTATCTCAGGGTTGTCTTGATTTGCATTTCTCTGATCAATAGTGATTTGGAGCACCTTTTCATATAACTCATATAGTCTTATTCTTAGCATGTGTATTGATCTCCTGGTTCTGCTCATTTCACTCAGCATCAGTTCATGAAAGTCTCTGCAGGCCTCTCCGAAATCATCCTGCTCGTCGTTTCTTATAAAACAATAATATTCCATGACATTCATATAACATAATTTATTCAGCCATTCTCCAATTAATGGGCATCCATTCATTTTCCAGTTTCTATCCACTACAAAAATGGCTGACAGAAACATTATTATGTATGTAAGATCTCTTTGAAATATAAGGCCAGTAGAAACACTGCTGGGTCAAAGGTTATGCATAGTTTGATGACTTTTTGAGCATACTTCCAAATTGCTCTCCAGAATGGTTAGATCCGTTCACAGTTCCACCAACGATGTATCAGTGTCTCAGTTTTTCCACTTCCCCTCCAACATTTATCGTTATCTTTTCCTGTCATCTTAGGCAATTTGACAGTTTGTAGTGGTATCTAAGATATCTGATCAATAGTGATTTGGACCACCTTTTCAAATGACTAGAAATAGTTTTAATTTCATCATCTGAAAATTGTCTGTTCATATCCTTTGACCATTTATCGATTGGATACTGGCTTCAATTCTTATAAATATGAGAAAATTCTCTATATATTTTAGAAATGAGGCCTTTATCAGAACCCTTAAATGTAAAGACGGTTTCTCAATTTATTGCTTTCCTCCTAATCTTGTCTGCATTAGTTTTGTTTGCACAAAAAAAATTAACTTAATATAATCACAATTATCTATCTGGTGTTCAATTAAGAGTTCTGTTCTTCTTTGGACACAAATTCCTTCCTTCTCCACAGGTCTGAGAAGTAAACTATTCTATGTTCCTCTAATTTACTTATAAAATCACTCTTTACGTCTAAATCATGAACCAATTTAGATTTCATCTTGGTGTGTCGTATTAGGTGTGGGTCAAGCCCTGATTTCTTCCATACCGGTTTCCAATTTTTCCAGGAGTTTTTGTCAAATAGGGAGTTTTTATCCCAAAAGCTGGGGTCTATGGGTTTATCAAACACTAGATTGCTATAATTATTGCCTAGTTTGTCCTGTGATCCAATCCTATTCCACTGATCAACTACTCTATTTCTTAGCCAATACTAAAGGGTTTTGATGACTGCTGCTTTATAATATAGTTTTAGATCTGGCACAGCTAGGCCACCTTCATCAGCATTTTTGTTTAAATGAATTCTCTTGAAATTCTTGACCTTTTGTTCTTACAGATAAATTTTGCTACTATTTTTTTCTAGATTTCTAAAATAATTTCTTGGGAGTTTGTTTGGTATGGCACTAAATAAATAAAATAATAGGTGTAGTATTGTTATTTTTATTATATTCACTTGGCCTACCCATGAGCACTTGATATTTTTCCAACTTATTAGGTCTCACTTTATTTGTGTGGAAAGCGTTTTGTAGTTTAGTTCATATAGTTCTTGACTTTCCCTTGGCAGATAGATTCCTAAATGTTTTATACTATTGACACTTATTTTGAATGGAATTTCTTTTTGTATCTCTTGCTGCTGAAGTTTGTGAGTAATATATAAAAATGCTGATGATTTATGTGGATTTATTTTGTATCCTGCAACTTTGCTAAAGTTGTGAAATGTTCTAGGAGTTTTTTGCTAGAGTATCTAGGGTTCTCTAAGTATACCATCATATCATCTCCAAAGAGTGATAATTTTGTTTCATCATTTCCTACTCTAATTCCTTCAATCTATTTTTCTTCTCTTACTGCCAAATCTAACATTTCTGATACAGTATTAAATAGTAATGGTGACAGTGGGAAGCCTTGATTCACTCCTGGTCTTATTGGGAATGGTCCTAGTTTATCCCCATTACATATGATTCTTGCTGATGGTTTTAAATAGATGCTACTTATCATTTTAAGGAAAAGCCCATTTATTCTAGTACTGTCTAGTGCTTTTTATAGGAATGGGTGTTGGATTTTATCAAATTTTTCTGCATCTATTGAAATAATCATATGATTTTTGTTAGTTTGGTTATTAATATAATTGATTGTGCTGCTACTTTTCCTAATACTGAAGCAGCTTTGCATTCCTGGTATAAATCCTACTTGATCATAGTGTATTACCCGTGAGATGACTTTATGTAATTTCATTGCTAATATTTTATTTAAGATTTTTGCATCAATGTTCATTAGGGTAATTGGTCTATAGTTTAATTTCTCTGTTTTCACCTTATATATCAGCACTATATCTGTGTCATAAAAGGAGTTTTGTAGCACTCCTTTCCTTATTTTTTCAAATACTTTATATAGTATTGGAATTAATTGTTCTTTCAATGTTTGGTAGAATTCAAATGCAAATCCATCTGGCCCTGGAGATTTTTTCTTAGGGTGTTGATTAATAGCTTGTTCTACTTCTTTGTCTAAAATGGGACTATTTAAATAATTTATTTCCTCTTCTGTTAACCTGGGCCATCTCTATTTATGTAGATATTCCTCCATTTAATTTAGATTATCAAATTTATTGGCATCAAGTTAGGCAAAATAACTGCTAATTATTGCTCTAATTCCCTCTTCATTGGTGGAAACCTCCCTTTTCATTTTTGAGACTAGCAATTTGATTTTTTTCTTTCCTTTTTCTAATTCAATTAACTAAAGGCTTATCTATTTTGTTGTTTTTTTCATAAAACAAACTTTTAGTTTTATTTATTGATTCAATAATTTAATTGTTTTTAATTTTTTTAATATCCCCTTTTATTTTCATAATTTCTAATTTGGTATTTAAATGAGGATTTTTTATTTGTTCTATTTCTAGCTTTTTAAATTGTGAGCCAAATTTATTGATCTTCTCTTTCTCTATTTTATGCAAGTAAGCATCCAGAGATATAAAATTACCCCTTATAACTTCTTTGGCTGTATCACACAAATTTTGATATGTTGTCTCATTATTGTCATTCTCTTGGTTGAAATTTCACCCATCCATTCTTTTTTTTAAGCTTTTTATTTGAAAAACATATGCATAGGTAGTTTTTCAACATTGACACTTGCAAAGCTTTCTGTTACAAATTTTTCCCTCCTACCATCAACCCCCCCCCACATGGCAAGAAGTGTAATACATAGTAATTATGTTAAAATACTTGACAGATCAAATATGAGTATAAATATATTTATACAGTTATCTTGTACAGGAAAAAACAAAACAAAACAAAACAAAAACCTGAGGAGGAAAACATAATGCAAGCAAACCTCAATAGAAAGTGTGAAAATGCTACATTGTGGTCCAGACTCAGATCCCACAGGATTCTCCCTGAGTGTATATGGGTTTTTTCATCACTTAACAAACTGGAACTGGTTTGAAACATTTCATTATTGAAGAGAACCATATCCTTCAGAATTGATCATTATATAGTCTTATTGTTGCCATGTACAATGATCTCCTGGTTCTGCTGATTTCACTTAGCATGAGATCATGCAAGTCTCTCTAGGCCTTTCTGAAATCATCTTTTTGGCTGTTTCTTACAGAACAATAATATTCCATAACATTCATATACCATAATTTATTCAGCCATTCTCTAATTGATGGACATCCATTCAGTTTCCAGTTTCTAGACACTACAAAAGGGCTGCCACAAACATTTTTTCACACATGGGTCCCTTTCCCTTCTTTAAGACCTCTTTGGGATATAGGCCCAGTAGAAACCCTGCTAGGTCAAACGTTATGTACAGTTTGATAACTTTTTGAGCATAGTTCCAAATTGCTCTCCAGAATGGTTGGATCTGTTGACAATTCCACCAACAATGTATTAGTGTCCCAGTTTTCCCACATCCCCTCCAATATAAATCATTGTCTTTTCCTGTCATTTTAGCCAATCTGACAGGTGTGTAGTGGTACCTCAGAGTTGTCTTAATTTGCATTTCTCTGATCAATAATGATTTGGAGCACCTTTTCATATGACTAGAAATAGTTTCAATTTCTTCATCTGAAAATTGTCTGTCTATGACCATTTATCGATTGGAGACTGGCTTCAATTCTTATAAATATGAGAAAATTCTCTATATATTTTAGAAATAAGGCCTTTATCAGAACCCTTAAATGTAAAGATGATTTCCGAATTTATTGCTTCCCTCCTAATCTTGTCTGCATTAGTTTTGTTCCTGCAAGAACATTTTTACTTAATATAATCAAAATTAACTCTCTGGTGTTCAATTAAGACTTTCAGTTTTTCTTTGGACACAAATTCCTTCCTTCACCGGTCTGAGAAGTAAATTGTCCTATATTCCTCTAATTTGCTTATAATATCCCTCTTTATGTCTAAATCATGAACCCATTTAGATTTTATCTTGGTATGTGGTCTCAGGTGTGAGTGGAGCCCTAATTTCTTCCATACAAGTTTCCAATTTTCCCAGCAGTGTTTTGTGTTTTTTTTTTTTTTTTTTTTTTTTTGTTTTGTTTTTGCTGAGGCAATTGGGGTTAAGTGACTTGCCCAGGGTCACACAGCTGTTACGTGTCTGAGACCAGATTTGAACTCAGGTACTCCTGACTTCAGGGCTGATGCTCTATCCACTGCGCCACCTAGCTGCCCCTTCCCAGCAGTATTTGTAGAATAGTGAGCACTTGTCCCAAAAGCTGGGGTCTTTGGGTTTATCAAACACTAGACTGCTATAGTTATTGCCTGGTTTTTCCTGTGATCCCATCCTATTCCAGTGATCTCCTGCTCTATTTCTTAACCAGTATCAAATAGTTTTGATGACCACTGCTTTATAGTATAATTTTAGATCTGGCACAGCAAGGCCTCCCTTATCAGTCTTTTTTTTTTTTCATTAATTCCCTTGAGATTCTCGACCTTTTGTTCTTCCAAATGAACTTTGCTACTATTTTTTTTTCTAGATCTTTAAAACAATTTCTTGGGAGTTGGATTGGTATGGCACTAAATAAGTAAAGTAGTTTGGGTAGTACTGTCATTTTCATTATATTTGCTTGGCCTACCAATGAGCACTTGATGGTTTTTCAACTGATTAGATCTGACTTTATTTGTGTGGAAAGTGTTTTGTAGTTTAATTCATATACTTCATTACTGTTCCTTGGCAGATATATTTTACACTATCGACAATTATTTTGAATGGAATTCCTTTTTGTATCTCTTGCTGCTGATCTTTGCTGGTAATATATAAAAATGCTGACAATTTATGTGGATTTATTTTGTTTCCTGCAACTTTGCTAAAGCTGTGAATTGTTTCCAGGAGGTTTTTTGTTCTTTTTTTTTTTTTTTTTAGTTGAGTCTCTAGTGTTCTCTAAGTATACCATCATTTCATCTGCAAGGAATGATAATTACTCTACTTCCTTTAATCTCTCTTTCTTCTCCAACTGCCAAAGCTAACATTTCTAATGCAATATTAAATAGTAATAGTGACAATGGGCAGTCTTGTTTCATTCCTGATCTTATTGGGAATGTCACCCATTCATTCTTTAGAATTAGATTATTTAAATTATAATTAACTTTTGGTTTGTTTTCACCTGTTCTTATTTTAAATGTGATTTTTTTATTTTATCATGTTCTGAAAAGAAATGCATTTACTATTTCTGCCTTTCTGCATTTGATTTTGAGGTTTTTATGTCCTAACACATGGTCAATTTTTGTATAAGTTCCATGAACCAATGAGAAAAAAGTAAACTCCTTTCTGTCTCCATTCAATTTTCTCCAAAGGTCTATCATACCTAACTTTTTTCTTATTTCTTTGGGGTTTGATTTATCTAATTCCGAAAGAGCAAGGTTGAGATCCCCCACTAATATATTCTTGCTGTCTATTTCTTCTTGCATCTCTGTTACTTTCTCTAGGAATTTGGATGCTATACCACTTAGTGAATATATGTTTAATATTGATATTGCTTCATTATCTATGGTATCCTTTCTTAAAATATAGTTTCCTTCCTTATCTCTTTTAATTATATCTATTTTTGCTTTCACTTGATCTGAGATCATGTTTGCTACCCCTGTTTTTTTTGTTTGTTTGTTTTTGTTTTTTGTTTTTTTTTGTTCACATGAAGCATAATGGATTCTGCTCCAGCAGAATCTTTACCTTCACTCTGTATGCATCTCTATGCTTTAGATGTGTTTATTGTAAACAACATATTGTAGGATTCTAGCTTTTAATCCAGTCTGTTATCTGCTTCCATTTTATGGGAGAGTTTATCCCATTCATATTCACAGTTGAAATAATTAATTCTGTATTTCCTACCATCTTATTTACCCAGAATTATGTTTTTCTCTTTCTCCCTTCCCCTTCCCCAATATTTTGCTTTTGATGACCACTTCCCTCAAACAGTCCTTCCCCCTTTAAAGCCCCTCCAACTTTTTTACATCTTTCCTCTAATTCTTCTATTTTCATTTCTATTAGTCTTTTCCTTTCTTTTCCCCCTTTCCCTCCCACTTCCGTAAAAGGAGGGGCAAGTTTCTCTGTGAAACTGAAAGTGTCTGATATTCTCTTTTAGAGCCCAATCTGATGAGAGTAAGATTCACACAATGCAAATCCCACTCCCTACTTTGCCTCAATTATATTAGCTTTTCTTTGACTCTTCATGAAATTTTACCTTATTTTACCTCCTTTTTCCTATTTTATGATCACTCTTCCACCTCTAGTTTCTTTTTCATATTATCAAAGTAAAATCAAATTATACCCCCATTCTCTAAGTATATCCATAATAGAAATATAGTTCTCAAGAGTTTTTTTTTCCTTTTTATGCTTCTCTTGAGTTCTGTGTTTGGAGGTAATTATTTTTTTTTGTGCTGATCTGATCTTTTCATTAGCAATAGGTGAAATTCACCTATATCATTAAATGTCCATCTTCTTCCCTGTAAAATAATGCTCATTCTAGCTGGATAGCTTATTCTTGGCTGAAATCCAAGTACCTTTTCCTTTCAGAATATCTGATTCCAGGCCCTTTGATCCTTTAATTTGGAAGCTGAGAGATCTTTGGTGATTCTAATTATAGTCCCTTAGTATTTGAATTATTTCTTTCTAGCTGCTTGCAATATCTTTTCCTTGGTGTGATAGTCCTGAAATTTAGCATCTCTTTCAGGAGGTGATCAGTGAATACTTTTGATGAATACTTTACCTTCTGATTCTAAAACATCAGGGCTCTTTTCTTTCATAATCATGAAAGATGATAAGATATCTGTAAGATAGTGTCTAGGTTCTTTTTTTAATCTCATGGCTTTCAGGAAATCCAATAATCCTTAGATTCCTTCTCCTATATGTATTTTCCATGTCAGTTGATTTTCCTAGGTGATATTTCATATTTTCTTCTATTTTTTTCATTTTTTAAAATTTTTTGACTGATTCTTGTAGTCTTATTGATTCATTCACTTCTATTTGTTCAATTCTAATTTTTAGTGTATTATTTTCTTCAGTTACTTTTTTAGCTCCTTTTGTAATTGGCCAATTGAATTTTTTTTGTTCATTGCAATCTTTTTCCAATTCACCAGTTTTGTTTTTCAGTGAACTGTTTTCTTTTTCATATTTCTTTTGTAGTGCATTATATGCTTTTTGCATTCCCTCTTGCAATGATTTCATTTCATTTCCTGATTTTTCTTCTAACTGTCTTTTGAGATTTTTTATGCAATCTTCCAGGAAAGGCTTGTGAAATGGGGACTAGCTCATGTCCCCCTTTGTGGCATCCTCTGGAGTTGCTTTACCTTTATGAACATCAGGATCTGAAGTCTGTTCTTTCTCTCCATAAAAGGTGTCTATGGTGAGTGCTCTTTTTTTGTTTTTTATTCATTTTTAAACAGCTTGGGGTCTGTTCAAAGCAAAGCAGCAACAGCTGCTTTAATTTGTCCTGGTTCAGTCCTGCTGATTGACTTCTGGTGCTGGGCTATCCAGGCTAGCTCTGGCATTCTCAATGCTTTACAATCCACCTGTTACAAAAGGCAGATCTGCCAAAGCACCTTGCTGCAACCAAGGCAGAGGGACCCAAGAGGCTCACAGAAACTTCCCAGGTGCTTAGAAACTGCCCTGCTATGAGTCCCAGCCCATCCTCTTGCCCTGTCTGCATTGCCATCTGAGCTTGGCAAACTGTAGCCCTTCCTGACTGAAACAGACAATTTCTGAAGCTCTTCTAAGGAAACATCTTCTGAGAATGTGTTGTACTCCAAATATTTTGGAGTGCCTTGACTCCAAAATCAGTTCAGAGGCTTAATCTGCTGTTGGTTTGAGAGGTCAGAGGAGATCACAGAGAGTCATGACTGCACTCTGCCATCTTGGCTCCCACAGTCATATGATTCTGAGTAAAGTAATTACTCTCTAAATTTTTGTTTCTTTTTCAGTAAAATATAACTAATACTAACTCTTATTTTACTAGGAGGATCAGATGAGATAATGTGTAGAATTCTTTACAAATATGAAAGTGATACAAAATGCTTTAATATTAAGAAAATACTTTATATACATTGTCTCATCTTAACCTTTCAATTTAATCTCACTTAGTACCCTGTGAATTAAGTAGTAGAGGTATTTTGAATATAAGACTTAGAGAGTGATTTCTTTATGGTCACAAGATTACTATATATATCAAAGGAATGCATGTAAATACAGTCTTCAATCCAATGCTATAACAACTATGCTATTCTTTGATCCTTAACTAATTGAAGTGTGTTGAAACATACTCTTAAGTGTATATGTACATACTGAGTGTGTGTACACTTAGTTTTACTAAATTCATCATCATTGTTGGATGTGGACAGGGTCATATGATTTTTCAAGATGAAGTGTGGAATTCCTGCAGATAATTTTTTTTTATGTGGGTTCTGAGAGACTGTGATGTTAGATTAGATGGATTACCATAAGACTTCCTGGCTTGGTTTTAGATCAATCTTTCAACTTCTACCAGGTTGAATTGATATGAGCTTGGATTTCTAGATTAAAACTGAATTAGCTTGAAATTTCCAAACAAATTCAATCCTAGCCACTAAATTGAGATTCGGAATCAACAAATGTTTGGTAATTTTTTTCCAGTTGAACTTGGAATGTTTAATACCACAACTGGCCCAAGATAGAGTGAAATATTTGTCTGAGGATCACCCAAAGTTTTAACCAGTCAATACTTATTGAACTTGTTAGGAAAACTCGGCATTATTCCTGGATTTTGAGGTTTCAAATCAGACCATTACAACATATTTTAAAATGAAAGAAAGAAAGAAAGAAAGAAAGAAAGAAAGAAAGAAAGAAAGAA
>JAJPUD010010905.1:364-26597 GCA_023553655.1 Myrmecobius fasciatus | reverse complement strand
GAAAGAAAGAAAGAAAGAAAGAAAGAAAGAAAGAAAGAAAGAAAGAAAAATTTTACCAATCAGTAATAATTGAACTTGCTAGGAAAACTCAAAATTATTACTGGGTTCTGGGGATTCAAATCAGACCATTATAGTATCTGGAAAGAAAGAATGAAAGAACAAAAGGAAGAAAGAAAATTAAAAGAAAGAAAGGAAAAGCAAACTAAGTAAGAGAAAAGAAGGGGGGAGAGACAGAGACAGACAGACAGAGAGACAGACAGACAGACACACACACACACACACACACACACACAGAAAGAAAGAGAGAGAGAGAGAGAAAGAGAGAGAGAGAGAGAGACTTTTTAATACCCATGGATGGATTTTGCCAATATGATCATGTCAATTTTCTCCTTGAAAAATTTTTTATTAAAGCTTTTTTATTTGCATAACATATGTATGGGTAGTTCCCCAGCATTGATCTTTACAAAGCTATCCATTACAAATTTTACCCCCCAGTACCCTCCCCTCCCCTAGATGGCAGGAAGTCCACTACATGTTAATAATGTTGAAATACTTGACAAGTTGTACAAGTATTTGTAGTCATATGAAAAGGTGCTCCAAATCACTATTGATCAGAGAAATGCAAATTAAGACAACCCTGAGGTATCACTACACACCTGTCAGATTGGCTAAAATGACAGGAAAAGATAATGACGAATGTTATAGGGCATGTGGGAAAACTGGGACACTAATATATTGTTGGTGGAACTGTGAACGGATCCAGCCATTCTGAAGAGCAATTTGGAACTATGCTTAAAAATATATCAAACTGTGTATACCCTTTGACCCAGCAGTGTTTCTACTGGGCTTATATCCCAAAGAAATCATAAAGGAAGGAAAGGGCCCCACATGTGCAAGAATGTTTGTGGCAGCCCTTTTTTGTAGTGGCTAGAAACTGGAAACTGAATGGATGCCCATCAATTGGAAAGTGGCTGAATAAATTATGGTATATGAATGTTATGGAATATTATTGTTTTGTGAGAAATGACCAGCTGGAAGATTTCAGAGAGATCTGGAGAGACTTACATGAAATGATGCTGAGTGAAATGAGCAGAACTAGGAAATCATACACGGCAACAACAATACTATATGATGATGTATTCTGATGGACATTGCTCTCTTCAAGAATGAAATATTTCAAACCACTTCCAATTGTTCACTGAAGAAAACCATATACACCCAGAGAGAGGGATGCGAAATATGGACCACAACATAACATTTTCATGCTCTTTATTGATGTTTCCTTGCATTGTCTTTCCTTTCTCTGATTTTTCTTTCTTGTAGATATGATTTTTCTTGCACAAAATATATATATATATATATATATATATATATATATATATATATTCAATTTGTCAAGTATTTTAACATAATTAACATGTAGTGGATATCCTGCCATCTAGGGAGGGGTGGAGAGTAGGAGGGAAAAATTTGTAACAGAAACATTTGTAAGGGTTAATGTTGAAGAATTAGCCATACATATGTTTTGCAAATAAAAAGTTTTAATAATAAAAAAAAGAAAAATGTGGAAACATATATATCATTCAAGGACATTCACACTATTTCTCCAATCTACCATCTCAGCCTGTTTTATCAGTTTCCCCTTCTTGTTGTTCAGTCAGTTCAGTTGTATATAACTTTTTATGTCCCCATCCTTTATATTTATATTCATTCTTTATATTTCAGGTACAATAGTTTATTCTTATCAATACTGGAAATCTCAACATCTCTCCTTTTCTAGTTTCTGATGAAGAGTTCACATTTTTCCTTACCAGAATTAACTTGTCTTTACTTGTAACCTTGATCTCATCTCTTTTGGCAGTACCTTGATTCCTCAGTCACTGTATCTCCTTATTGATTGATTCCTGCCCAGATCTTCTTCATTAAAAAAAATAGTACCTATAGTCCTACCTATGAGCCTCTCAAACTATCCTTTTATTCTATAGTTATTCGAAGCAAAAAATGAATCAGAATTTTTAACAATGCATTTACTTTCTTTCTTCTTACTCCACAGACTTTTGAGATATGATTCAATCCACGCTACTCAATTGAAACAGTTCTCTCCACGATTAGCTATCATTTTTCATTACTAAATCTGATGAACTACTTTGAATTTTTGAAAATTCTTATTGGCTTCTCTATAGCTTTTAAATTTGTGAACTGCCCCTTTTAACTGAATATTCTTTCTGTCCATGTTTTGTGTTTTCTATTTTTCACTCCAGGTTCATAATCATATATTGTATGTTCTGATAAAATGCTTTCCTCCCAGTTCTGTTATGAATTTATCCTGATTATTTCTTACTTTGGCAATAATATTTTTTTTAATTTTATTTCAATGGCATATTATTTCCATATAACTTATATGTAAAGATGGTTTTCAACATTCATTTTTGTAAAATTTTGAGCTCCAAATTTTTTTTCCATTTCTCTCCCTTTCCTTGCCTCCCTCTCCCCAACACAGCAAGCAATCTGATATGGATAATGTACACTCATTTTTTTTTTCTGAGGCAATTGGGATTAAGTGACTTGCCCAGGGTCACATGGGTAGGAAGTGTTAAGTGTCTGAAACCAGATTTGAACTCAGGTATTCCTGACTTCAGAGCTGGTGCTCTATCCATTGCATCATTTAGCTGCCCTTGTACACTCATTTTTAACATATTTACATGTGAGTCATGTTGGAAAAGAAAAGTCAGAATAAAAGGCCAAAAAAACCTCAAGAATGGAAAAATAAGTGAAAATATGCTTTGATCCTCATTCAATCTCCATAATTCTTTCTCTAGATGCAGTTGGCATTTTCCATTCAAAGACTATTATAATTTTTATGGATTACTGCATTGCTGAGAAGAGCTAAATCTATCAAAGTTTTTTTTTTTTTTTTTTTTTTCTGGTTCTGCTTGCTTCATTCAGCATCAGTTCATGTAAGTCTGTCCAGAATTTCCTGAAATCAGTCTGTTCTTCATTTCTTATAGAATAGTAATATTCCTTTACATTCATATTCCACAACTTATTCAGTCATTACTCTGTTTATGGACATCCACTCAATTTCCTATTCTTTAGTACCACAAAAAGAACTTCTACAAACATTTTTGCACATCTGTCCATTGTTTTCAAGGTACCACTTCTGTCCTGTGCCTTTCCTTACCTCTAAGACTCCTTCCCAGTCTCCTTTGCTATCAGAGGATATCATAGATTGACATCCATGTTTTGCTTCTTAACTGTGAACGTTTTTCAAGGTCTTTTTTTTTTTCTCCTTTCACAATCTCTCTTTTGGTTATCCACTAATTCCTATTAGAATATCAATGATCTCTATGCAAATAATTGCCAGATCTATATTTCAAGCCAAATTACTTTCCAAATTCTAGTCTTGCAACATCAGCTCAGAATTGGATATCCCCCTCCCCTGCCCCACAATTATCCTATAGGCCTCTCAACATCAATACATATAAAGTTGAATTCAACTATTATCCCCAACCTGGCTCCAATTTTTCTCCACATTTACCACACTATTTCTAGTCACCTAGATTTGTATTCTCCAGCATATAATTAATTCTTCCTTTCCCTTCACCTCCTTTAATTATTCAGTTGCTATCTTCTCAATTCTACCTCCACACATATTTCATATTTGTCTCTTCTCTCTATGCATATCACTTCCCACCCATTTCAGGTTTTCAGCATCTCTTGTTTGAATTAATTCCATAAGACTTCTAGTTGAATTTCAGTGCCTTACTTTTCTATTACCTTCTCCAAAATGTGACCAAAATCCTCTTCCTGATGCACACATGTGATAATTTCACTTCTATTCTAAAGAAATGTTAATGTCTCATTGCCTCTGGGAAAAAATGCAAACTCCTCAGTTTAGGCTGTAAACTCCTAATACAGAGGAATTTGGCTAAAATGGTGAATCTAGAGGTTTCCAATTCCTTCTGGCAATCAGTTCTTAGCAAGTTTCCCATACAGAAACAATATCCAGGATGAGCCCTTGATAAAATATGAAGTTTAGACATCATTGGGAGCAACAGTTTCATAGACTCAACATCCACAGACATCCTGCTAAAAACTAGTTTTCTTCTTTTTTGACCTTTCCCATACTTTAAATCTCCCTGGTGAGCCCTGCAGTTTGACTTACAAAATACCATATTTAATTGAACCTTAAAACCATAGTCATTTTAGACCATGTAGCATAAATCAGTAGATTGATTGGATATCCCTTCCGAAAAAACATTATTCAAAGGTATATCAGTTTTACTTCCATTGGGTGACATTCAAAGTCTTCATGTGCATATTTTTAAAACAGTCAGAGAACAAATACATTTATCTGTTGGAGTTTTATCTAATTTACTCAAATATTATGTCAACCTCAATACACTTTATTTTAATCTTTTAAGAAGCAAGATAATCTCTATAGAACCCCTTCATCAAAATTTGCCCCATGTTTAAGAAGTAATAACTTATAAAGATATACATCACAGAAAAAAAAAAAAAGATTTCCTGAAGCCTGAAGTTACTAAACTGGTAAATTGTGGTAATAGAAGTTATTAATTTTACACAGAAATTTTCATTTTGCACCAAAGTGCACTACATCTTTCCGTTAAGACCTCTTTTCCACAGTTATATTCAACATATAATTTAAGAGATTCAATTGATAAATTACTTAAGAATATGTTCATTATTTAAAGTGGAAGAAAGCTGTAGAATTTGTTCTTCCTCTAATTGCCTACTAAAGTGGAAGGTTTAGAGGAAAACACTTGAAATTAAAATCATCCAATAAAGAAAAAAATTCAAAGGTATATAATTACATGTTTTTTTTAATTAATCACGCAAGATAGAAAAAAGGAATGAATAACAATGAATGTAAAATTATAGACTGTGTTCTGAGTTGATTGGTTTAAAAATCTGGGAGTCTAGTCAGAACCTCTTGTGAAGGTGCATGCATGACATTATTAGTATATAATCTCAAATCCCAGAGTACTCAGGACTGACAACTGATTTAAGCAATGTTTAGGGGGTTTGTTTGTTTATTTGTTTTAGTTTTTTTTCTAGGTTCAGTTAATTAACTAAACAAGCACTTTATTAAGTGTTCATTTTGTGGCAGGAACTAGGTTAAATACTGAAGATTCAAAGAAAGGTCATAATAGTCTCTTATCTTCAAGGAACTCACTTTCTACAGGAGAGACAACATGGAAATAACTAGGTGCATAGAAATTACAGAAAGATAGTGATATTAAAGGGAAATATACTACTAGTTTGGAGGGGAGAATAGTATCATCAGCAATGTGCTATGGTCTATAACTTGGAAAGGAAGATTTCTCAGATAAGTTGTTCGTCCCTTATTTTAGCACCCTTAGTCACCTGTCTGATTCCCCAGACTATCAATGACATTATCCCACACAAAAAGGAAGAATGGGAAACAGAAGGATAAAAATCAACCTAAGGTGATAGATAATTCAGAGTTAGAACATAATCTTATGTGACCCATTTTATTGTCAATGTTTTCTTGTTGTTGTTGTTGTTGTTGTTAATTAACTTTTCATGTGTATGTGTGTGTCCTATTGAGCCATCTAGATATAAGCTCCTTAAGAGGACAGACTGAATCTTACACATTTTTGAATCCAACATAGCAAAAATAAAATAAATATTGCCTTGATAATTAGTTCATGAATGCTTCATTGACTATATCAAAAAACAATAAATTTGGACTCTTTGGACCTTTGAATTCCCCCTGCTAAATATATTATTTTGAGTATGATATACATTTTATGACAGATGGTATTTAGATAATGAAACTGTCTGCTTCCCTCAAATTTCACATAAAAGAGAAAGAAATGGTTCTGAAAGAAAAGTAGACCTTTGTTTAAGTTGAACTCTTCAGCATTACACCACCTTTTAGAGGGATTATCTTAATCAATGAACATAAATTTTAAACTGTCTGTAAATGATAAAAAGGTAAAGAAAATGAATCCTTTCTGTAATCCCAGGATACCCAATTGGCATTGGGCCTATTCATTCTGGTACTTTGAAATGCTCATCTTGCAAATTTTTTTTTCTGTTAAGTTGATTGATTTTAAGAAAGAATTATGTAAGCACTGTGTCATACTGAGTTTTCATTCACTTCAGGCATTATCCTAACTTAATTTCTTGTAAGGTATAATTGATTGAAGACCACTATCCTTTTTAATCATCCATCAAAAAAGCATTCATTAAGCACCTATGTGCCTGATATTTTGTCAAGCCCTAGAGACACAAAAAAGGCAAAAGATAGTCACTGCCCTTAAAGAATTCACAATTTATGGGGAGAAATTTATAAGGCAGATCCATTGGACAATTATTGTAATATTTCAAGAGTGAGAGAATTCTTGCAAAGGTAAAATTGGTAGGTATTGGTAAAAGAATAGATATGGAAGGTAACTAATAGTGAGAAGTAAAGGATTAGGCCTAGATTTTGAGGCTGGGGAACTGGGAAGGTAATGATACCCTTAACAATAATGGAAAGATTTGAAAGTGGGGCAAAGGATTGGGGGGGAAAGCTAGGAATTAAATTTTGTTCTTATTAATTTTAAGATATTCACAGAACATTCAGTTTGAGATGTCTGAAAGGTAGTTAGAGATAGAAGATTAGAGTTCAGCACAGAGGCTAAACTAGATGAGGTAATTTTGAGAATCATTAGCACAGTGATGTTAATAAAGTCCATGGGAGGTGATGAGATCACTGTGGGAAATAATAAATAGAGAGAAATAAAAGAATCCAGGACAGAGTCTTTAGAACACTCATAATTAGTAGTTGTGGCACAGATAAAGGTTCAGTAAAGGAAATTGAGAAGGAATATTCATATAACTAAGAGGAGAACCAGGAGAGATTGGTATCCTGAAAATCTACAGAGAAGAGAATTCCAAGAAGAGGGTTATTGGCAGTGTCAAAGGCTGCAGAGGGTTCATAAATGATGTAGATTGAGAAAAGTCCATTGGAATTGACAATAAGAATATTTGTAAATTTGGAGAGATTATTTTCAGTGGAATGATGAGTTCATAAGCTAGCTTTTAAGGAGTTTAGAAGAGAGTGAGAGGAGAAAAGGGGGAAGTACTTATGGCATATCACCTCAAGAAATTTTATCATATGGGTAGAAGAGATATAGATACAATAGTAAGTAGAGAAATATCAAATGAGGATTTTTTTTCCACCATGGGAAAAATATGGGTATGTTTTAAGGCAGTAAAGGAGTGAGTAGACAGGGAAGATGATGATAAGGGAAAGAATAGGGATGATAGAGGAGGCAATCTGTTGGAGGAGATGGGATGGAATGGAATCACATGTAAATAAAGGGATTAGCCTTAGTAAGTAGCAGGACTACTGCTTCATGTGAGACAGGGGTAAACAAGGAGACAATTCAACTAGTCCCATGATGAATTTCTTCAGTATTAATATTTAGAGCATGAAATGTATAGATCATTTTCTCAGAAACAATAAAATCCATAATTATTCCTATTGGAGACCCATCAAAATAAATTTAATCTAGTTACAAATATCCTATTATATAGAAGAATAACCTTAGTGCCAGGAAAACCTAGGCTCAACTTAGTTGTGTGGTCATGAACAAATCACTTATTATTGATATATCTTCATATAACTCATAAAGATCTTAAGTTGTGACATGTCATTAATTTGTTTTGGTTGAAATTTCTCTGCCAATGAAGTCATAGGTTCAGACCAATAGCAAGGCAAAAACATTTAATTAAACCAGATGATCTATATTTATATTTAAGTGGTCTATAGGGACTTTATTCTTCAAAAGTCATTTATTAGTCAAAATGTTTACAAAACAATATTATAGAGCTAGCCATGGAATAATCCCTAAAGACCTTAGGACAGAGGTATTGGAGAAGATGGCATTCCCAGAAAGTGATATATATATATATACACCATTCCTTCCTCTTACATAGCCTCATGAAATGAAGGGAAGGAAAATCCATTTTTTATTCCATCCAAATCTGGTTTGTAGCTGAACTGCCTGAATCAGAGAGTGTGGCCCTCATGGAAGATGACACTTTGATCAGGCATACATTGACACGTCACATTGTATTGCATCTTTTCCAATTGAATATGGAGTCAGAGAAAAGGAAAAATAGTGGCCACACTTAGCTGTCTGAATTCTTTCAGGACTGCTCAGCACTCTGCATGGAAAAAGAAGGAAAAATTAATACCAAAGACTTCTCAACACAGCTGTTTCACATCAAACACTGTCAAATAATTTCTAACTTTCTTTGATCTGAATGAAATCTCTGTATTACTTTGCTGACCTATATCACAATCTTTTGTTGATTCTCATTACTTTTCCTTTCATGCTCTGTCTATAAACTTTTATTTTCTATTTTTACTACATTGTCTAAGTAGGAATATATAAAGAAACTAGAGCTGATGTTTGAGTAAGTATTATTTTATGAGTATGTGAAATGTAGTTTGAAAGGAACTTGGAAAGAATGAACAAGAATTAAGAAGTTAAATAATCTTAGAGGAGATAAAAATATAATATTCTCGACTGCTAAGCTGTTCTTCTGGTAGTTTATAATTTATAAAATACACATCATACAACATCTGTATATGATGGCTTCTTATATATTTTCTAAGAGCAACGATGGGGATTTTAAAATATAGGAATAAGAAAAGTAATGGACAGAATAAAGGGAACAAGAAGAAGATATAATAAAAATAAATATAATACAATTTATGAAAGGTGCACAAATTGGTTAAACATAAGGGAAAGAAAAAATAAAGATATTTAGAAAGAAAGTCACAGATAGGTAAAGAGAAAATTAAAATGGCTTGGATAGGATTAAATTCTTAATATTATTTCATTATGATACTCAATTAATTTTATGTTCTTAAAGATACAATTAGTTTGTTCAAAAATAATATTTCTTTTTTTTAAGTTGTTGTTTGTCCTTCATTCTCAAAGAGAACCATGGTATCAGGGAAGTGATGCCATGACATGCAAGTGAATTGAATTAATCTAAACTACCCATCATGGCTGAAATTTGAGCACAGATAAAAATCAGGAAATGGAAAGACTAAGCCATACAGAACATACATATAACAACAATATAGATGAACAAGCCCCTATTAAATATTTACTATGTGCTAGGTACTATTCAAGCAATAGAGATACAAAGAGCAAAGTCCCTGCCCTCAAGGAGTTTACATTACAATGCTGAAAGGAATATATAAATGAAGAGACAAGATAGTTTCAGAGCAGTTACAGTAACCTGAGAGAAAGAAGCTTTAACAATGATGGAAAAAGTTATACTAAGAAAGATGTTCTGTAGACAGTTGTATTTTACCTTTGTTTTGAAGAAAGCTAGAGATTTTAAAAACTGGAAATTAGGAGGAAACTCATAGTACATGTATATCGGCATGAGCCACAATCAGTATAGAGGCAAGGAGATCATAGCTGGAACATTGTGTATGTGAAATAGCAAGAAGGCCAGCATGAATGGAAGTACTGAGTGGAAGGAGGAAGATAACTTGAAGTCTAGATATGTAGGGAGCAACCAATATTCTGAGAAGCATTAAATAACTAAGATAATATTTGATTCCAGAAGTAATAGGTAACCATTGGAATTTGTTGAGTTTGGTGGGGAAGGAGTGCTATGATCAGATCCACATTTTAGGAAAATCAGTTTGACATTTCTGTGGAGAATGGACTAGGCCAGAGAGTCTTGACACAGAGAAACTCGTTATAACCCTTATAAAAAAGCTCACATCAAATAATATATTATAACAGCAAGATTAATTGTTCCACAATATATAGTTCCCCTCTCAACACTCCCCCAAAGCATAAAAGCATGAGTTATTATATATGACACATAAGTCAAAATCGGAAAATCGAGAAGCTTGCATACTCCAGCACTTTTTTTTCATACTCAAGACATCAGAGTAATTATATATCTGCAAATTTAAAATGTTTTGCCACATAAATATTAAGCTGTATCTAGAAAGAACAACTCATTTCTATGAAAGTACTAGAAATTATTTTAACACATTTTAATTAGATTTCTTAAATTATCTGGGCCACCCCAATATAAGAACTAGATTTTGCTAAACCACAGACCTACATCTTTCAAAAAGTAGGACTAAGAACTCCAGGTAAATATTTTGTGGAGAAATAAGAAAATGTTGTGTATACATTTAGAGTCAAGTTCTGGTTTGTGTGGGAATCATAAGTTGTTCTTTTTCACACCTGGAATGCATGGTGACAAAACACATTGCAAATGAATTAGAGTTGGATCTTTGCCATAACTTTATAAGAGAATACTAAAAATCACTTAAATAACATGCAAGTTTGTGGTAATATAACAGAATCACATTAGTCCTTGAGAAGTAGGAGTGGGGAAAGCTAATGCATTTATAATAATAAAACATTTCAATAGTATATTACATCTTGAAAAACATTGGCAGCTCAAGTGAGGGAAGAAGCATAAACACTAATATTTAATTTTTATAAAGTACAAAATTAACTAATTATAACAACCAGCAGACATAATATAATACTTTAAGGTTTGCAAAGCACATATATTGTCTCATTAACCTTGGCAAGGTAGTATCATCATAATTCCAGATTAAAATAAGAAGGAATTTAGAAGGACAAGTTGTTTTCCTGAGGTAAGATTTAAACTCAGATCTTTTTGTCTCCAGATCTATCTAGCACTCTATCCACTGTACTATCTACCTTCTGGCAGCATGAATTTAAGTGAATAATTCATCACCTCAAAGCTTCTAAGAATTGGGGACAGTATTTGAACTCTGGTTTTGTACTTTCTAATTCATTGATATGACAAGTAGTGTACCATACTACCTCTGTACCATGTTTTCTCTGTCAATGACTAGATTATTTTTCTAGTATATTCCTACCTGTGTCTTAGAATTGAATTGCTTCTGAAAGTCTAAAGAATGGAGGGTAAAAGACATTTTTAGATTGATAATATATTATAAAGATTATTGATATGTTTTGTTTATATTGCCTTTACTTTCCATTATATTTCCATTGTATTCCAGCAATATAACTATTAACCAATAAGAAACCAACATCTTATAACAAAAAGTTAGGAGACAAAAGAGTTAAACAACACTGCTTAGCACATTTATTAATAGAGGATCATGAAGCTTGAAAGGACTTTAAAGATCATCAATTTTTTTTTTCCTTTTTGCTGAGGCAATTGGGGTTAAGTGACTTGCTCAGGGTCACACAGCTAGGAAGTGTCTGAGACCAGATTTGAACTCAGGTCATCCTGACTTCAGGGCTGGTGCTCTATCCATTGCGCCAACTAGCTGCCCCAAAGATCATCAGTTTCAACAACCTCATTTTGTAGTTGAGAAAACCAAGGCCCAGAGAAGTTAAATGATTTGTTAATGTTCACAGAATTAGCAAATGTCACAAATTGTATTTGAATCCAAATCTTGCCAACTCCAAATCCATCTGACTTTGTGGCATCACATGAGTCAAATACAATGTTTTATGTTAGCCTATTCATTTGCTGTCACCCACCACTTCAAAGAAGGAAGCCAACATTGGTTATCATGCTTTCATGGCATTCAATTTTGATTTGTTGTTTTGCTTTATATTTATATTATTGAATATATGGTCATGCCTATTGTGTCCTCATCCTGATTACTTCACATTTTAAATCTTTCTCTTTCAAGAAGTTTCACCATGTTTCTTTGAATCTTTGTTGTAGCACATTAATATTCAATTACATTCAAGTATCATAATTAGTTTGACCACTGTCTGTTAAGGGGAAGCTTTTTGTTTCCACTTATTTGAAGAATCATCTTTTTAAAGAATTAGTTAAGCTTAGACTAATGATCTAAGATTATTTAGATTAAAAATCTAATCTAAGGGGCCGCTAGGTGGCACAGTAGATAGAGCACTAGCCCTGAAGTCAGGAAGACTTAGTTCAAATCTTGCCTCAGACACTTAACACATCCTAGCTGTGTGACCTTGGGCAAGTCACTTAATGCCAATTGCCTCAGAAAAAAAAAAAAGCAAAAAAATCTAATCTAAATTAAAGATTTAGATAAAATCTAAATTTAATTTAGATTAGATTAAAATACACATTTTATGCTGCAGAATGTTAATTCACCAGTCCTTTCAAGTGACAAGTAGATTTGACAGAACGTACTACCATGGACTAGTTCAATACTGAATATCTCATATCTCTATCTCAAGGAACATTTTAAAATTTTTATTTAGTGATTACACACACACACATATTTGCTGAGGCAATTGGGGTTAAGTGACTTGGGCAGGGCCACACAATTAGGAAGTGTTAAGTGTCTGAGACCAGATTTGAACTCAGGTCCTCCTGATTTCAGGGCTGGTGCTCTATTCACTGTGCTACCTAGCTGCCCCAATTAGCGATTATAAAGTCCTTTGAGATCCTCAAATGAAAGGAACTACAAAAGTATCAACTATTATTATTATTGTTATTATTATAAAATCTCCAGCATAACATCACATTAATTATGGTTTTGCATATGCTTTAATTACAAGACACTTAATTATGATTTCATACAGGTATTGGCAGGTCTCAGGTCTTCCTCAGGTCATGCAAAAGTATTGTTAGAATGACAATACTATATCATATTTAACTATAAAGGGAATTTTTTCATAGATTATGAATACATCTCAAACTCTTTCTAAGTCAAAAATTTATCATAGTAGAACACAAAATTTCCAAGCCATGTCTTATCTTCTGTTTCAAAAAAAACAAATCTACCAACAATTTTATAAA
This sequence comes from Myrmecobius fasciatus, assembly GCA_023553655.1. Lineage (NCBI taxonomy): Eukaryota > Metazoa > Chordata > Mammalia > Dasyuromorphia > Myrmecobiidae > Myrmecobius > Myrmecobius fasciatus. The sequence goes on along the minus strand of JAJPUD010010905.1, from coordinate 13,778 downwards.
ATATACACATACAGACATACATAGTACCCCATCACACACACACACATTTATTTTAGTGTAATTTCTTTTGACCTCCCTCTGATTTATAGCATATACAAGCTGAATGGAATTATTAGACTAAAGGTACTTAATTGATTATTAGTAGCATTGTAGGATCTAGGAGCTGGAAAGGACTATTTAACAATTTACATCGCATCTAATAGTCAATCCCATCTATGTTATTATAATACTCAACTTTCATCAAGGTCTCTCATTTATGCAAATTGTTTGTTTTTCAGTGTAAAAATGACAACATGAAAACAAACAATGTCAGAAGTTTGGAAATAAGTAATTATCGTAACTTTAGGGAGTGTAGTGGCTCATGTTCTTTACAACAACCTCCACAGAGAGTAATTTTGAAGATCTAATGACTTTTGTAGTGGACATAGCAAGAATAGGAAGAAACTTTAGAAATCATTTGTTAAGAATGAATTATTTTCCAAGACTTCTGAGAAATTATTCTCAGGTGGAAAGGAAAATCTAAAAAAAAAATCATTTGAGAGGCAAATAATATTTTGATATGTATGAAATTCTTTTTTCCCCTTTATATCTAGTCCTGGCCCAGGTTCTCATTGTTTCTACATCAGGATTTCTGTCTTCTAAGAAGTTCAGTGATTCAGTCAATCAATAAACATATTTAAGTGATTATTATACAGCAGACACTGAAATGATCTGGCATAAAAAGAACTTATGTCATCTGCTAGTCATGGTTAGGTTTTTTTCAACTTGTAATTAGCATCTAGCTATCTCTATCATCAATTCATACTGCATATAATCCATCACTTTAAAGGATCACTGTAATCACTCAAAAGTGTCATTGTTGTGATTTAATTCCTCATATTTTCAGTTTCTTCACCTGGAATAACAATTGCAACTTCATCACAGGGTTTTTGAGAGGTTAGAATGTGATAATATATACAAAGTATTTCATCAATTTTGAAGTGCTGTATAAATTCTAGCCACCAGTAGTAGTAGGCACTACTAGAAACAGTAATTTATAATGCCAACATATTCTCCTTATATCTCTACCCAGTGCTAGATGGCATAACAAGGGCCTATGATTTTTATCTAGTACTAGATAGCATTTTTTGTCATTAGTTGTGTATTTTCCTTATGAGATGTACTAGGAAACATTCACAAGGATAAATTTTGTTTGCTTTAACACACTGTGTATTTTAGATATCTAAGATATTAAATATGTGGGTTCAATTCTACTTAATAAAAGGGGTAATAGATGATGTAAATGCTACATAGTTAAAAACCAAAGTAAACACATCAAATATGACTGCTCCACTCTTTTGGGAGGGTGGCAGCATGTTTCTCTATCTTGGTCAATGAAAAGCAAAATTACGTGACTTCTTGATGTAAATAAAGAGGCCATTTTTTTCATTCATTACTTCTTCTGAAGCTCTCTACATTTAATCTCTCCTAGGTTCTGTTTTGGTTCCCACATTCCTTCTTTAAACGTTCAAGTTGACAAATGTCTTGTACATTATTTTTAACCTTCCCCATATTTAATGCATCAGTATCTTGTTATGTTTCCTCTGATTTCATTGTTTGCAATGCTAGTATCAGCAGCACAGAATTGCCTAGGCACTAAGCAGCCCAATTTTTCTTTAATTTCTCAGAAAATTGACAGTTTTATGAACTGTCTCTTTACCTATGTCCCATAAACATGTCAGGCTGTGGAAAACCATTCTAATTAAATCCCAGGGGGATGGCAATGGAAGATTATAGCGATTATAGCTTCTTGGCAGGTTATTAAAAAAAAAAAAAACAATTGTTCCTATATACACAAGTATCTGTACTGGAACCAAACGTTTGACAGAATATTCAAGAAATTAACCCTGCTCACTGGTCTAAATATCAATGATTGAAGAAAAAGGGAAAAGTGAATGAGTGAGGAGGATTTTGGTCTTCTATCTACTGTTCAGGGGCTTCTAGTTGGTCAGTCCTATGAGTGAGTATGTGGGCAAAAAGGTCTAGGATTTTAATCTTTATAAACTGGGTATCCTTGCTAGAAATAATAAGTATCCAGGCATTCACCGACTGACACTATTGATGCAACAATGCAGAGAGACCCCGCTTCTAGTCAAAAAGGAGAAAGTCAGTGTTTTGTGGAAAGTGAAAAGAGGAAATGCAGTTCTGAGTCAAGAAGATATTTGGCAACCAAAACTGATTTCCCACAAAACCATAACATTCTAAATAGATTGGAAAATATTTCAAGGTAACATGAGGAATTCATTTCTAGAATCACTGACATTCAATATCACTTAAAGAAAGGTGATGTGGGAAAGTGTGGGTTATAACAGCTAGATTTCTAAACTTGGAGTTTGGATGACTTGGAATTAAATCACTTCTCACATATGATTCTTAGAATAAATGTAACTATATTTAAGCAAAAAAGAAGAACTTGGCATTATGGAACAAACACACTTAAGTTGGTTGTACCAGCTGATATTGTCAAAAGACACTAAAATATGGACATATGTTTTTCATGAAAATATCAACTCTTTAGTTTCCCTAGACTTAGATTCTATTTGAAGCTGCCTAGGTCCACTATACAAGAATTTTACCTATAAGGAAAAATATATGGATTCACTGTGTGTTGTTCAGTTTTTTCTTTTCTCTTTTATGATCCAGGCTACTTGCCTATTTCTTGTCAAATATTTTCTAAATATGTGTTTGATCCCATGGATGAATGAATTAGTAAGTAATAGACCTATTCTTTAAAAACTCATGAATACTAGCAAATCATCTGCACATACTTTTGGTGTTTATTGTATTAGAAAGAAGACCTTGTTAAATGAGTATATTACCAAGAAGAGTTTTACCAGCATTTCAGTCATTCCCCTATTGTTAAATTGCTTAGAAACAACTTCCAAATTATTTATGATAATTTCTGTTATCATGCAAGAGAAGAAAAAAATTGGAGAGAAACACTGCATATTTAAGACTACATTTGATTTTTATATTGATATTTTGCATTCTAGTTTTCTCCAACTCTGTCTGTAATATATGAAACTAAATGGTTTTGAGACTGGGGGCAGAGCCAAGATGACGGAGTACAGAAATGAATCTCTGTGACCTCCTCTGTCCTTTCTCTCATACCAACACCAGATTAAGCCTCTAAACTGATTTTGGAGTCAAAGTGCCCCCAAATATTTGGAAGACTTCATTCCCAGAAGAAGTTACCTTGGAAGAATGTCAGAACAGGTTTGTTTCAATTGGGAAGGGGGACAGTCTGCTGAGCCCAGACGGCAGTGTGAGGGTCCAGGGCAGGAAGCCGGACCGGGGCTCAGAGAATGGCAGTTTTTAAGCACCAGGGAAGTTTCTTTGAGCCTCTTAGGCCACTCAGTGTGGTTGCAAGCAGCTGCTTTGCAGATCTGCCTTTTATAAAACGTAGATTGTAAACCACTGAAAACATGGGTCCCATTGCCCAGCACCGGAAGCCAATCAGCAGAACTGCCCAAGGGAAAATTAAGGCAGCTGTCGCTCCTGTGCATTGAGCAGACCTCAAAATTTAAAAAAATGAATAAGAAACAAAAAAGAACTCTCATTATAGACAGCTTTTATGGAGAGAGAGAAGAACGGATGTCAGATCCTGAGGACTTAGATGCCTAAAGGTAAAGCAACTACAGAGGAAACCATAAATGGAGACATGCATTGGTCCCCATTTCACAAGGCTTTCCTGGAAGATTGCATAAAGAATCTTAAAAGAGAGTTAGAAGAAAAAATGGGGAAACGAAATGAGATCATGTCAAGAAGGTTATAATGCCCTACAAAAGAAATATGAAAAAAATACCAATTCCCTGAAAAACAAAATTGGTGAAATGGAAAAACTATACAATGAACAAATTGGCCAATTACAAAAGGAGCTAAAAGGGTAACTGAAGAAAATAAATACACTAAAAATTAGAACTGAACAAATGGAAGTGAAGGACTCAATAAGACTTCAAGAATCAATCAAACAAAAACAAAAAAATGAAAAAAATGAAAGAAAATATGAAATATCTCCTAGAAAAAACAACTGACTTGGAAAATAAATCTATTATGTGGGAAACCTAGGATACTGATACATTGTTGGTCTAATTGAGAACAGATCCAACCATTCTGGAGAGCAATTTAGAATTATGCTCAAAAAGTTATCAAACTGTGCATACCCTTTGACCCAGCAGTTTTTGTATTGGGCCTATATCCCAAAGAGATTTTAAAATAAGGAAAGGGACCAACATGTGCAAAAATGTGGCAGCCCTTTTTATAGTGCCTAGAAACTGGAAACTGAATGAATGCCCATCAAATGGAGAATGCTGGTATATGGTATATGAATGTCATGTAATATTATTGTTAATAATAAACTATGGTATATGAATGTCATGGAATATTATTGTTCTGTAAGAAAAGACGCTCAGGATGATTTCAGAGAGGCCTAGAGAGACTTACATGAAGTGATGCTAAGTGAAATTCACAGAACTAAAAAATCATTATACACGACAACAACAAGACGATATGATGATCAATTCTGATGGACATGGTTCTCTTCAACAATGAGATGTTTCAAACCATTTACAATTGTTTAGTGATGAAGAAATCCATATACGGCCAGGGAGAGGTCTGTGGGATCTGAGTATGGACTACAACATAGTATTTTCACACTCTCTGTTGATGTTTGCTTGCATTTTGTTTTCCTTCTCAGGTTTTTTTTTCTTGTAGATCCAATATAACTGTATAAATATGTACACATATATTTGATTTATCATATATTTTAACATAACATATATTAGACTACATGCCATCTAGAGGAGGGGGTGGGGAGTAGGAGAGAAAAATTTGGAACAGAAAGCTTTGCAAGGATCAATGTTTAAAAATTATCCATTCATATATTTTGCAAATAAAAAGCTTCAATAAAAAATAAATGCTTTGCATGTAAATTATAGATACTTTTAAAAATTATTAAATTTTATTTTTAATATACACTTCTTTATGAATCATGATGCAAAAAAAAAATCAGAACAAAAGAGAAAAATCACAGGAGAGGGAAAAATTAAACAAACGAATACAGTATGTGTTGATTTATATTCAATATCCACAGTTCTTTTTCTAGATGTAGATGATGTTTTCTAACTGAAGATTATTGGGATTGCCTTGGATTAATGAACTATTGAAAAGAACCAGTTTTTTTTTTTTTTATATTTGATCATGACTCATTTTTCCTGTTGTGTACCATTGTATCTCTGGTTATCCTTGTTTTACTCAGCATCAGTTCACATAAATCTTTCCAGGCCTTTTTAAAATCAACTTGTTCATCATTTTCATGGAATAATAATGTTCCATTACCTTTATATACCACAACTTATTTAGCCATTCACCAATTGATGAACATCCACTCCTTTTCCAATTCTTTTCTGCATCAGAGGGTATACACCGTTTTATAGTCACTTGGGCATAGTTTCAAATTGCTCTCTATAATGCTTGTATTATTTCACAACTCCACCCACAACGCATTAGTGTCCCAGTTTTAACACATCCCCTCCAACATTCGTCATTATCTTTTCCTGTCTTCTGAGCCAATCTGAGAGGTATGAGGTGGTATGTCAGACCTGTTTTAATTTGCATGTCTCTAATCTATAATGATTTAGAGCTTTTTTCATATGACTATAGATGGCTTTACTTTTTTCATCTGAAAGTTGTCTTCATATGGTTTGACTATGTATCAATTGGGGAATGACTTATATTCTTATAAATTTGGTAGTTCTTTATATATTTTAGAAATGAGAACTTTATCAGAAATACTGGCTGCAAATTTTTTCCAAGCTGTGAAATAGAGGTGCTTTACTGTATGAATTCTTTTTTCATTGTGTAATCTAGAATCAGTAATGTGCTAGTGTAAAGTTAGTCACTCCTACAATAAAAAGAGATAGAATGTAAAAGTAAAAAAAAAAAAGTGAGTTAGGTTTAAAAAGTTGAGGCATGCTGTGGTAGAAATTAGGCTACAGAGCACCAAAAGATTCAGATTCTAGCTCTATATTTGCTGGTAACTATTTCTATTTTTGGGGATTACATAAATCACATCTCTAGATCTAATATATATAAATGTACTAAGTAACTATACAAACTTTAAGGTTCTTTCCAATCCTTTAAATATGTAAAAAGATGAAGAATAATGGGAAAGAAATAGTTTCAATAAGACAAAAACACAAAAATGGCTGGGGGGAGTAGAGATAAATGAAAATATACTTTTCAAAAAGAAGAAAAGCAATAATTATTCAAGCAAATATGTTTCATATTTTAAAACAATTTCTAGCAACTTCATATAGTCTAAACTAGAATGACTTTCACCTCTATGAAGACTCCACATATGGAACTCATTAAAGCCATTTGGCATTCAGGAGCAGTCAGATCTTCATTGAAAATATAGGTAAAAATTATTTAAACTAGTACATGGCCCACACTTCAAATTTCACAATTCCAAGAAGAGTTAACAAATTAAAAGACCAAAACTTTTTACAGAAACAATTCCATTTTTTGTTTGTTTAAGTGGTTAGATTTTTTATGCTCTCTTTTTTCAAATAGCAATGTTTTATTATCGTTTATAATGTTTTACTCTTGTTTATGTCTGGTGCCTCAAGAGTTTTTGGCAAGTCTACTCTTTATAAATAAAAAACAATCATACTGCACAGAGCACCAGGCCTTTTGCCACTGAAAATTCAAGATTCAGTACTGCTTAATATTGTCTATAGTTGTATTAGTACCATGAAAGAATGCTACAGTTTCTCATTTTTCTGGAAAAACAAAAGTCATTTTGGTTTAGACTATCATTGTGCTTTAGCAAGAACTTGGATATCCTAATCTAAATTATTGCTTTTCTAGTTATAGGTAAGTAAGCACATTGAGATGGCTACAATTTTCTTGTGTTCCCTTCCCACCCACTAAGATCAATAAATCAAGCAGTCCAACAATAAACATTTTAAAGATCTACCTTGTGCCAGTCATAGTGATAAGTGCTGGATCATGGTTCTGCCATGTTTCATAAGCAGCTGTTTCAGAAGAAAGAAATCATCACCTACTAATACAGCTTCTGAGAAAGATTTCTTGACATTTAATCAAGCAGGTCCTTAAGGAAACATACAAGTCTATCCTTGGAGCTACTACTCAAAGTTTTTGTGATTTTATTATAGAAAAACAACATGGTACAGAGGGAAAAAAAAACTGGCTGTAGTTAAAGAACCTGGGATCCAATCTACCTTTCATACATAATTTCTTTTTGACCATAGACAAATCCCTTAATCTCCAGTATACTCAGTAATGAAATAAGCAGGTGATTAGAAAATTCTAAGACTCCTTTCATCTGTAGACCTAAGAATTTATGAGTATCTAGGAGAAATTAGATTCTTTTGGAATAGTTTTTTGACATCTCAGTGTAACTTCTATTCCACAATATGGCCCTAGAATAAGACTTTAAAAGAAATATAATTGTTCTAATAATTCCAATTGTTGATGTTCTTGAGGAAAAAAAGTACATTTTCCTTTTTTAGTTCCATCTCTGGCACTAACTATTTTGAGTAATTACTTAAGCCATCTAATCCTCATACTGGGTGTTCCAAAATTTGGGTGCACTTTTAAGATTTATAGCTTTTTAAAAAGCTCAAAAGCTATAAAGCTTTAAACTACACTCAAACTTCTGGAAAACCCTAAATATAAAATTAAGGGTTGGTATCAGATAAAGTCCAAGGTCACTTGAAGTTCTAAAAAATGAAAATTTATGATTTTAAGATTATGAGAATGCCACTGCCTAAAAGTTAAAGCAGAGGATAAATTAGGTACCAAGGGAAAAGATTCCTTTGAATTTGATGAAATAAAAAAGAAGACAAAAGGGAATCATAAAAATAAATGCATATTAAATAGGCCTGTGGAAAAAGTATATTTCAGACAGATGGAAAAACACAGCTTAAAATTAGTCTTTCGTCTCTTTCCCACTGTTGCTATATCTGAACTTCTGCATAATGAGAGCTGCATTGACTCTGGTTACTTCAGTTCCAATCCACCCTACATACTGAGATCAGATTCATTGTCTTATAATATACCAATCCCCACCTACAAGTGCTGTTTTAAGATATCAAAATCCTACCTGGATCTTCCTTAAACTGGTTCCTCCCTTTGTCTCTGAGGTAGTCTGCCATTACTTCTCTTGAAATTAATAGTTAACATTTTGGAATGCTATACTGTTTAGAAAAAGCTTTCCTGATAAAAATTTAGTGATGTACACAGTGAAAGTATTACCCATAATTCATTCATGAAAAAAACGGAGGCTTACACACACACACACACACACACACACACACACACACACACACACATATATAACTTGCTAGCTAGGAAGAAGGATACTATAATCATAGTACAAGAGGCATTTGCCCCAGTCTATCTCTTTGCTGATGGTGTACCCTCTACTAAGACATCTACTTCATACATTTGATAGAAAGAAATCAGTGTAGAGTTGGAAAGACCTGAGTTCAAATCTAGCCTCAGACATTTTCTAGCTTTGTGACCCTGAGTAAATTTTTTAACTATGGTTGAGTCACTTTCCTCATTTGTGAAAAAAAAAAAAAAGCTGCAGAAGGAAATGGCAAACCACCCCAGTATCTTTTCCAAGATAACATGAAATGGGGTCATGAAGAGTCAGACCTAATTAATTGGATAAAAAACAGTAACAAAACTGAAAACAATAAAATCCTCTGTTAAGAAGCTCATTCTCCTTGTCTATATCCTACTCATTCTTCAAGGTGCAGGTAAAGTCCTCATCAATATTTATTCATTCAAATGAACATTTATAAAGCACCTGTTATATGCTAAACACAATATTAAATGCTATGGATATCGTAAGAGGCAAAAGGCAGTTCTTTTCCCTCAGAGTTTACATTCTAAGAGATTACAAATTGTTCACTTTTTTGCAATTAAAACTAGATACCTAATTTACCATTTAACTGGTTCAATTGCAGATTGCTTCATATATCTAGGTAGCAAGAGCCTTGAGAACAAGTATAAAATTTAATATTTCTGAATTAAAAGAGATAGCAATTACTCATGAAACAATTGGTGACTGATGAATTTCCTCTCAAAGAAGAGGTATGATTTTCCATTTTTTAAAAATTTCTGATAATAATGAAAAAGAAAAGATTTGAAGTAAATATGATAAATATTATTATTCTATTGAAGACGTCAATTTAAGTAGCATCAGAAAGCCTCTGGAAATATATATTCATGGCAGATTCAGAATTTAGGCCATTTGAATTGGAAATGGTCATACCTAGAATGGTTCAAGGGGAGACTACAATGAAGAAGTTCTGAAAATCATTTCAAAGGAAATCCTTGGAGGAAATAAGTGCTTCAAAAAAAATAATAATGTAACTTTATTTAAGGAGAACAACTTTGGCTGAAGAAAGCCAGATTATGTCTGTCAGAGATGACAACCATAAAATAAACCAAAAAAAAATAGTCTACAATAGAAAAAAAGAATTATATAACAGTCAAAATTCATGATTCCAAAAGTAGATACCACTATTCTAATCTAATAATTGTAGAGGTTCGTGATGGAAGGAAATCAAGGAATATTAATGAACCTTTTGCAAGGTTTAATTAAAGCCAAAATGGCATTTATTTTTCTTACCCTCCTTTATTCAAACAGTTCCATAAGAGCACCAGCAGCCAGGAATCAGTCAGAGGTAATGACTCACCACATTTAAAAAAGAGGATTTTAAAAATCAAAGAAATGTTGTTTACAATTAGAAGGAACAAAGTAAGCACTATATATGGTTCACAGTTCTTCCTTTTACTCTCCATATTAGCTGTGAAGCCTATGCAAAGTAATACATAGAATTTCTACACAATAGAGATTGATGGACAAGTTGATAGTAGGACAAAAATTAAATATATATATATATAAAGGAGAAACAATGACCAAAATTCAACTTTTGTCTTAACTATATCCTGAAAAGGACAAAAGAACTTTCTTTCTTCTATTCTCTGTACGAACAAGATTGGCCATGACTCCAGAACTCTCATAATTAAAAAGTGTTACAAAGAGTATTTGAGTCATTTGATCTATGTCAAGAAATTATTCCTAGTGTGATATTTCATTTTTTTACTATTTACTATAATAGACTGAAACATATGCTAATCTCAGAGGCCTCTGCATTTAAAAGAATCCCCATATTCACTTATCTTACTATTTTTAATCATTAGGCCTCCTTAAACATCTCTATGGTTTACTTGATTTAATAAAAATAAATAAACAAAATTAAAGTCTAGCTTGAAAGATAATTATAACTTTATAATAAATAAGCAATGGAAGAAAATTTAGCCTTGATCTCTCTGCTACAAAACGTGATTCCCCAGCTAACCCTTTATTGTTAGGCAGCAAATATCAATACTAAGTATTCATTTTATCAAATCTTTTTATAATTGCATTGAAAATGACATAATGGAATTATCTAATTTTCAAGTCATATAAAATTAGGAAAAGGAGAAAGCTTATTGGTGAGGGGGGAGGTGATTCAAAATCTTTTTTTTATTTTTTTTAAATTAAAGCTTTGTATTTGCATAACATATGTATGGGTAGTTCCCCAGCATTAATCTTTACAAAGCTTTCCATTACAAATTTTACCCCCAGTCCCCTCCCCTCCCCTAGATGGCAGGAAGTCCAATACATGTTAATAATGTTGGAATACTTGACAAGTTATGCAAGAAAAATCCTATCTACAAGAAAAAAAAAAGAAAATTAGAGAAAGGCAACACAATGCAAGCAAATATCAATAGAGATCATGTAAATGTTACGTTGTGGTCCATATTTCATATCCCTCTCTCTGGGTGTATATGGTTTTCTTCAGTGAACAATTGGAACTGGTTTGAGACAATTCTTTGTTGCAGAGACCCATGTCCATCAGAATTGATCATCACGTAATATTGTTGCCGTTTATAATGATCTCCTGGTTCTGCTCGTTTCACTCAGCATCAGTTCATGCAAGTCTCTCCACGCCTCTCTGAAATCGTCCTGCTGGTCGTTTCTTACACAGCAATAATATTCTGTAACATTCATATACCATAATTTATTCAGCCACTCTCCAATTGATGGGCATCCATTCAATTTCCAGTTTCTAGCCACTAAAAAAAGGGCTGCCACAAACATTCTTGCACATGTGGGTCCCTTTTCCTCTTCTAAGATCTCTTTGGGATATAGGCCCAGTAGAAACACTGCTGGGTCAAAGCGTATGCACAATTTGAAAACTTTTTGAGCGTAGCTCCAAATTGCTCTCCAGAATGGTTGGATCCGTTCACAGTTCCACCAACAATGTATTAGTGTCCCAGTTTTCCCACATTCCCTCCAACATTCATCGTTATCTTTTCCTGTCATTTTAGCCAATCTGATAGGTGTGTAGTGGTACCTCAGAGTTGTCTTAATTTGCATTTCTCTGATCAATAGTGATTTGGAGCAACTTTTCATAGGACTAGAGATGGTTTTAATTTCATCATCTGAAAATTGTCTGTTCATATCCCTTGACCACTTATCTATTGAAGAGTGGCTTGAATTCTTATATATATGAGACAATTCTCTATATATTTTAGAAATGAGGTCTTTATCAGAACCATTAAATGTAAAGATGATTCCCCAATTTGATGCTTCCCTCCTAATCTTGTCTGCATTTGTTTTATTTGTACAGAAAATTTTTAACTTAATATAATGAAAATTATCCACCTGGTGTTTAATTAGGACTTCCAAATCTTCTTTGGACATAAATTGGTTCCATCTCCACAGGTCTGAGAGATAAACTATATTACGTTCCTCTAACTTGCTTACAAAGTCCCTCTTTATAATCTAGATCTTGAACCCATTTAGATCTTATCTTGATATGTGCTGTTAGGTATGGGTCAAGCCCTAATTTGTTCCACACTAGTTGCCAATTTTCCCAGAAGTTTTTGCCGAATAGTGAGTATTTATCCCAAAAGCTGGGGTCTTTGGGTTTATCGAATACCTGATTGTTAAGGTTATTGCCCAGGTTGTCCTGATAACCTATCCTGTGCCACTGATCGACTGCTCTATTTCTTAGCCAGTACCAAACGTTTTTGATGACCATTGCTTTATAATATAGTTTTAGATCTGGTTCAGCAAGGCCACCTTCATCTGCCTTTTTTTTCATTAATACCCTTGAAATCCTCAACCTTATGTTCTTCCAAATGAACTTTGCTACTATTTTTTCTAGATCTGTAAAATGAGTTCTTGGGAGTTTGATTGGTATGGCACTAAATAAGTAGATTAGTTGGAGTAGTATTGTCATTTTTATTATGTCGCTCTGCCTACCCATGAGCCCTTAATATTTTTCCAATTGATCAGGTCTGACTTTATTTGTGTGGAAAGTGTTTTGTAGTTTAGTTCATATAGTTTCTGACTTTTCCGTGGCAGATAGATTCCCAAATATTTTATCCTATCATCTGCTATTTGGAATGGAATTTCTTTTTGCATCTCTTGCTGCTGAACTTTGTTGGTAATATATAAAAATGCTGATGATTTATGTGGATTAATTTTGAATCCTACCACTTTGCTAAAGTTGTGAATTGTTTCTAGTCGTTTTTTAGTTGAGTCTCTAGGGTTCTCTAAGTATACCCTCATGTCATCTGCAAAGAGTGATAATTTGGTTTCTTCATTACCTACTCTGATTCCTTTTATCTCTTTTTCTTCTCTTATTGCTAAAGCTAACATTTCTAATACAATATTAAATAGTAATGATGACAGTGGGCTGCCTTGTTTCACTCCTGATCTTAACTGGGAATGGTTTTAGTTTGTCTCCATTACATATGATGCTTGCTGATGGTTTTAAATAGATGCTACTGATCATTTTAAGGAAAAGCCCATTTATTCCTATACTCTCTAGTGTTTTTAATAGGAAAGGATGTTGGATTTTATCAAAGGCTTTTTCTGCATCTATTGAGATAATCATATGGTTTTTGTTAGTTTGGTTATTAATATAATTAATTATGCTGATAGTTTTCCTAATATTGAAAGAGCCCTGCATCCCTGATATAAATCATACTTCGTCATAGTGTACTATTCTGGGGATGACTTTCTGTAATCTGATTGCTAATATCTTATTTAAAATTTTTGCATCAATATTCATTAGGGAAATTGGTCTATAGTTTTCTTTCTCTGTTTTCACCCTACCTGGCTTAGCTCTCAGCACCATATCGGTCTCCTAGAAGGTTTTTGGCAGGATACCTTCTGTCCCTATTTTCGCAAATAGTTTGTGTAGTATTAGAATTAATTGTTCTTTGAATGTTTGGTAGAATTCACAAGTAAATCCATCTGGCCCTGGAGATTTTTTCT
>JAJPUD010010904.1:0-50774 GCA_023553655.1 Myrmecobius fasciatus | reverse complement strand
TGCTGAGGCAATTGGGGTTAAGTGACTTGTCCAAGGTCACACAGCTAGGATGTGTTAAGTGTCTGAGGTCAGATTTGAACTCAGGTCTTGCTGACTTCAGGGCTGGTGCTCTTATCTACTGCGCCACCTAGCTGCCCCACTTGCTTTTCTTTTGAAATATTTTCTTTTAAAATATTCACTTTTATATTTTGACTTCATTCTCACATTAATTCCAGTGCTGTAAGATTTTTCTGTTAACATCTGTTAGCCTGATGGATATTTTAAATTGGATATACTCAATATCTTAGACTTAACATGTGCACGATTCCCTTTGAAACTTCCCTATCTTACACCATCATCTTTTTTGGTCACCTAGATTTGAAATGTCAGCTATTCATCCTCACTTTCTCACTCTACATATTATATCAGTTGTCAAATTTATTCATTCTCCCTGGTGCTATATCCACTGTGCCACCTAGCTGCCCTTGCTTTTATATTTATGTAGCAAATTTGGAATTATTGTCTTGAGTAATATGTTCCTTTTTAGATTTAAGTGCCAGATGATAGTTTTGTGAGCAGAAAAAGACAATATATTTTTCATGTTTTTATGTTAACATTATAGGTCTTTAGAGAGCACTAGAAATAATAATTATCATATATATTTCCATATTCTTTTAAATTCAAGAAAAATCCAAAAAAAATTAAAAGTTTTCCCCCTATAATGACAGTATTTCCAGGAGGTTTTATTTCTTTTCTTTTTTTTTAATTAAAGCTTTTTATTTGCAAAACATTTGCATGGGTAATTTTTCAACACTGACCTTTGCAAAGCTTTCTGTTCCAAATTTTTCCCTTCTTTCCCCCCACCCCCTCCCCTAGATGGCAAGAAGTCTAACACGTGTTAATTATGTTAAAATACTTGACAAATCAAATATGTGTGTACATATTTGTGGTTATCTTGCTATACAAGAAAAATTGTATCTACAAGGGAAAAAAAAACTTGAGAAGGAAAACAAAATGCAAGCAAACATCAATAGAGAGCATGAAAATACTATGTTGTGGTCCACACTCAGATCCTACAGGCCTCTCTCTGGGTGTAGATGGCTTTCTTCATCATTGAACACTGGGACTGGTTTGAAACATCTCATTGTTGAAGAGAGCCATGTCCATCAGAACTGATCATTATATAGTCTTGCTATTGCAGTGTATAATGATCTCCTGGTTCTGCTCATTTCACTCAGCATCAGTTCATGCAACTCTCTCCAGGTCTCTCTGAAATCATCCTGCTGGTCATTTCTTACAGAACAATAATATTCCATAACATTCATATACCATAGTTTATTCAGCCATTCTCCAATTGATGGGCATCCATTCAGTTTCCAGTTTCTAGCCACTGCAAAAAGACTGCCACAAACATTGTTGCACATGTGGGGCCCTTTCCTTCCTTTGAGATCTCTTTGGGATATAAACCCAATAGAAAAACTGCTGGGTCAAAAGGTATGCACAGTTTGATAACTTTTTGAGCATAGCTCCAAATTCCTCTCCAGAATGGTTGGATCCATTCACAGTTCCACCAAAAATGTATCAGTGTCCCAGTTTTCCCACATTCCCTAGGAGGTTTTATTCTGATTATGAGATTTTATTGTGAGTAAGATAAGCAGCTTATTGTTACAAAGTTCCATTTATTTTTTTTTTCATATTCTAAAAGTAGTGTTTATTGAACAGGAAGTAGCTAATATTCTTCCTCCTAGTCTTATTCAACTAAATCTTATAGATACCTTATTACACACATAAACATATACACACACACAAAAACACACACTCACTTATTATAATTATATATAATACAAGTAGATAGATATTAGATGGATGAATTGATAGATGTATTCTCCTATAAAATGTGTCATGAGGTCATGAATTTTCATTTTTCTTATTGTATTGCTATTGGTTGGCAGAGTGCCTACATAATTGATTCTTTTTTTAAAAAAAATTTAATTAATTAATTTTTATTAATTTATTAAAGCTTTTTATTTGCATAATATATGTATGGGTAGTTCCTCAACATTGATCCTTACAAAGCTTTCCATTACAAATTTTCCCCCCTAATCCCCTCCCCTCCCCTAGATGGCAGGAAGTCCACTACATGTTAATTATATTAAAATACTTGACAAGTCGAATATATGCATACATATTTCCATATTTATCTTGCTCTGCAAGAACAATCGTATCTACATGAACCAAAAAAAAATATCTGAGAAAGGAAACCCAATGCAAACAAACATCGATAGAGACCATGAAAATGTTATGTTGTGGTCCACATTTCATATCCCTCTCTCTGGGTGTATACGGCTTTCTTCACTGTACAGTTGGAACTGATTTGAGACATTTCATTGTTGAAGAGAGCCATGTCCATCAGAACTGATCCTCATATACTCTTGTTGTTGCTGTGTATAATGATCTCCTGGTTCTGCTCATTTCACTCAGCATCAGTTCATGCAAGCCTCTCCAGGCCTCTCTGAAATTGTCCTGCTGGTCGTTTCTTACGGAACAATAATATTCCATAACATTCATATACCATAATTTATTCAGCCACTCTCCAATTGATGGACATCCATTCAGTTTCCAGTTTCTAGCCACTACAAAAAAGGCTGCCACAAACATTCTTGCACATGTGGGTCCCTTTCTCTCTGTTAAGATCTCTTTGGGATATAAGCCCAATAGAAACACTGTTGGGTCAAAGGGTATGCACAGTTTGATAACATTTTGAGCATAGTTCCAAATTACTCTCCAGAATGGTTGAATCCGTTCACAGTTCCACCAACAATGTATCAGTGTCCCAGTTTTCCCACATTACCTAGGAAGTTTTATTTCTGATTATGAGATTGTATTGTGAGGAAGATAAGCAGCTTATTGTTACAAAGTTCCATTTATTCTAAAGTTCTTTTTCATATGTAAAAGGAAATAAAAAAACAAAACTTTTCTCTTTGGCTTCTTAATGTCTTATAATCTTTAAAAGATTTATTTTCTAAGCCTACTTTCAAAAACATTTTGAGATAAGAATAGCAATAAAGTAAGAAATCTATTAATACTTCTTATTTCAGGGAAATCAAAGAAAAAATTTAGAATCCACAGTGTCTCAGATTGAGAAAGAAAAAATGTTGCTGCAGCACAGAGTTAATGAGTACCAAAGAAAAATAGAACAGGAGAATGAAAAGAGACGAAATGTTGAAAATGAAGGTAAGTGGCACTATGGTTGAAGATCTCTGTTATGAAACTATGTTTTAGATGAAGATGTCCATTGTAATAATAAAGATATCCAGTATGAATTAAGTTTACATAAAAGTGTACTCTTTCAGCAAGGAGTGCTTTAGCACATTGTAGGCAGTTAACAAATACTCATTGAGAAATTTAACAAAATTGATATATTTCAGTTCTAATTTTTAAAATTTGAGAAAAATAAGTTTAGGAAGATAAGTGAGTATTAATGGTTAAAAACTTTAAAATGATGAAATGTATGCTGTAGCAACATACGTAGGAATTAGTTCTTAGTTTTATACTGTGTTTAACCTGAGGACTTGATAGAAGAAGAATAATGTGGATGAATTCTTCTGTTTTAAGAATTTAACATTATTAAATTGGAACAGGTGGTTTTGCAAGGGTTTGTGTTGAAAAATTATCCATGTATATGTTTTGAAAATAAAAAGCTTTAATTAAAAAAGTATTAATTTACCCAAAAAATTATCCATGTATATGTTTTGAAAATAAAAAGCTTTAATTAAAAAAATATTAATTTACCCATTTATTATGTTCATTTATTTTTTCTAGTTTCTACATTAAAAGACCAATTGGATGACCTGAAGAAAATTAGTCAAAATTCTCAGCTTACAAATGAGAAGATGGCACAGTTACAGAAGCAAGTAAGGCTTTTTTTTTTTAAACAATCAAATGGGTGGCTGACTTGTGCTTTTAATTACAGTTTTGTGGTTCTGATTGAACTTTAGCCAAAGACCTATTTGTCTTTCTTCTAATAGCTAAAAGAAGCCAATGACTTATTGAGGACAGAATCAGACACAGCAGCAAGATTAAGAAAGAGCCACACAGAACTGAGCAAATCAGTAAATCAGTTAGAGTCCCTAAACAGAGAATTGCAAGAGCGAAACAGAATTTTAGAGACAACCAAATCACAAGTGGACAAGGATTATTACCAGCTTCAGGCTGCATTAGAAGCTGAAAGAAGAGACCGAAGTCATGGATCGGAGATGATTGGAGACCTTCAAGGTAAAGTGTTCAAGAAAAGATCCAAGTAATTTGGCAAAACCAGAAAAGTGTACAGTTTTATTTCTTTAAAAGTATTAATTCTTTACTTGGTTTATACTTTTTTAAATTCACAAAGAGTCTTTTATCTTTCTCAACTTGGAGGAATTCTTGATATTGTAATTCCCTCTACCAATGCAGATTGCAGTTTTTAGTAGGTTTTGAAGTAAATTTTAAGAAATTTAAAAGTTACCTGAAGCATAGATGACTTAGAATCCTATAAGACATACTCAGTGAGATTACAGTCAGGAGTGATAGGGTATCATTAAGGAGTATTATCTTTGGTGTATCACTAAGGAGTATTACCCACTTAGGGAATAAGGACTGAGAATGACTTTATGTCCTATATTTGCAAGAATGAGAACCTGAATGTTGATGGGTGGGTAGCCTTTGTACAAAGAAGCTAATATTTGGAAGGGGTTGGTACTAAAGGTATTAATGAAATTCTTTGTGAGTTTATAAAGACGAAGGAATGTAAAGCCTACAAGTGCTAATTTAAGAATAGAAACCAAACGCTATCTACCTCAGATAAACCTGACTTTGACCAAACTTCTTTGTTTTTTTATGGCAATTGTGACCTGGCAGAATAGAGATAAAATTCACAGGAACAAAGGGAAGTGTGATTTTTAATCATGGTGTAGACGCATAAGTAGGCCTTAAAAGTTACATTTGAACTTAACTAAACTCTAGTTCTGTGGAGAAGGATGCCAGGGTAAAAAATTCTTTTAAGAGCAGAAAATGTGTCTTTATCTTTTTGCCTGCCAAAATGCCTAACAAAGTGCCTTCTTCTAACTACTTAATAATTATTCATTTAATTCCTGTGATTATAGAAGTAAAAAAAAAAAAGTAGGGCATTCTTTATTCTGACATTATTACAGCAAACAGGATCATTTTCAGGACTACTGGTTTTAAATGTCCCAGAGTGTGGCAAGAGAAAATCCTGTCTATCATTCTATCACAACATGATTCTATCACAACACCTTTAAATTATCACAACAATCATTTATGGATCATTTTGTATTATCTTGGAACTAATCAGAAGTGTTAACTTTGTGTATCAAAAAACCAAGAATATTTTTTTCTACCTACTCAATACCTCTGATTAGAGGCTGGTTTTTTATATAATAGAGAATATTGAGCATATGTGTACATGATTTTTTGATCAGTTACCCAGAGATGGATATAATTTTGTTATGTTGCATCTGATATGTAATACAAAGCTTAGATATAGCCTGTTGGCTTTGCTTTTTAGTAGTAGCAGTGTGGTAGAAAGGGAACTTTTGGAGTCAGAAAAACCATTTCTAAAATAATACTAGTAATCAAGACCTTTCTGAACTTTACTTTTCAACCCTGAAAAATGGAGAACTATCTAGTTCACAGAGTATTAAGGAAATTAATTTATAGACCATAAAATATATCAATGCAAACATATGTTAATAGCTAAAGTATGGCAGGAAGCATTTGAAAATTGGGAAATAAATAAGATGTTCTTTAAATTAGACAAAGATACCAACAAACTTCCTGGTCAATTACAGAAAATATAACAAAAAAGTTATTCATGACATTTAATATTTCTCAGAAGTATCCATGAGATAAATGACCTTAGCATTCTTTCATCATTTTAGTTCCACTTTTAAAATGGCAATCTTTTCAAAAAGACCTTGATTTTGTAATTGATCACAGTTTCCTTTAGTACACATTTATTGATTAATTATAAGTCCCTCCATAGTACATCTACTCTTTTCATCCAGTGCATATATTGTCCTAATCCTTGCTTTATTCTTTTCTGTTTAAGTCTGCTCTTTAGTTTTTTTATTGTAATTTTTTATTTATGGTATCACAAAATAGAAACCTATTTTTAGAATCAAGAGGCCAAAAACTAATAATATAACCCTTTTTGTGTGTGTATATGCAATAGCTCAGAAT
This sequence comes from Myrmecobius fasciatus, assembly GCA_023553655.1. Classification (NCBI taxonomy): domain Eukaryota; kingdom Metazoa; phylum Chordata; class Mammalia; order Dasyuromorphia; family Myrmecobiidae; genus Myrmecobius; species Myrmecobius fasciatus. The sequence goes on along the minus strand of JAJPUD010010904.1, from coordinate 44,558 downwards.
AAGATCATACTTAAAAATGGATTCTTAAAGCGGACATTTGTCATTTATGCCCCCAAAATGTAAAATCTGGGAAGAATGGAAAAGATGGAATATAAATCCTACCAGTTAAGAGTGTACAAAGAAGGAGGCAGGAGGGAAGAAGAGTGCCTTTAACATGCCTTTTCATTTTCCCCCTTTAGTGTCAGCTGTCCCATACCCTTGAAATGGATGTTCTAGGCATCTCTGCTTCTCCATTTTCCCCAAATTATCTTGTATTATAATATGCTATATGCTTTTATATGTGTGTGTGTATGTGTTATCTTCTCTACAAGACTGTAAACTCCCAGAGGTGAGGAACAGCTACTTTTCTTTATGTCCTCAGAATCTAGCAAAGTCTAGCACATTTGTAGATATAGAATAATTGCTTGTTGATTGATTGCTATATATAAAGACTTAATAGCCATAAAGACCTATATAAATGTGATTTATTGTTGTTATGGGGTTTACTCTATAACTTGTAGTTAACCTCAGACTAAAATTCAAAAAAGCTGTGAGAGAAATTTGCCTGTAAGAATAGACCAGCTAGGAAATTGAATAGATGCCCTTCAATTAGAGAATGGCTGAATAAATTATGGTATATGAATATTATGGAATATTATTGTTCTGTAAGAAATGACCAGCAAGATGATTTCAGAGAGGCCTGGAGAGACTTACATGAACTGATGCTGAGTGAAATGAGCAGAACCAGGAGATCATTATACACGGCAACAACAGTACTATATGACGATTAATTCTGATGGACATGGCTCTCTTCAACAATGATATGTTTCAAACCACCTCCAGTTGTTCACTGAAGAAAGCCAATACACACCCAGAGAGAGGGATGTGAAATGTGGACCACAACATAACATTCTCATACTCCTTGATTGATGTTTGCTTACATTGTGTTTCCTTTATCTGATATATCGTTTGTGTAGATAAGATTTTTCTTGCACAACAATGATAAGTTTGGAAATATGTATACATATATTCGATTTGCCAATATTTTAACATAATTAACATGTGGTGGATATCCTGCCATCTAGGGGAGCGGTGGGGAAGTTGGGGGGAAAAATTTGTAATGGAAAGCTATGTAAGGGTTATTGTTGAAGAATTACCCACACATATGTTATGCAAATAAAATAAAATTAAAAAAAAAAAAAGAATAGACCAGCTATTATTGTGATACAATGTTTTAGTAACTTTGGTTGATTTTTTTTTAATTACATTCTTAGTGCCTTGCATTTGTCTGTACATGGATATATTTAATAACTTTTACCTGATTAGGAATTTTTTCTGCTTCAAATTTATCTAGATGAGGAACAAAGTAACACTTATGCTATCCTTATAGTTTTATTTTTCCTCCTTTTTTTTTCTTGTTAGCTCGAATTACATCTTTACAAGAAGAAGTGAAACACCTTAAACAAAATCTTGAAAGAGTGGAAGGGGAAAGAAAAGAAGCTCAAGACATGCTTAATCACTCAGAAAAGGTATGAAGGAAAGAGTTTATTTTGTTTTTGGAGATAACAGTAATAGAGGAAGAATATATTTTTGATATTGTTTTAAGCAGTAGTAACTTCTAAAATATAAATATTTAAATCTGTGAAAGGCAAGAATTAAATAATGTTTTTATATTTTAAATTTAAAGTGTTTTGTGTCTTTGGAAATATTTTATTAGTCTAGCTTTTTAAATATGACTGGGAAGAAAAAGTGCTTCAAGTAAGGAATTATGTCAACTAAAACTGTTTAGGATTTCCTATCTTGCAAATTTCATGGTTTTGGTTGTTGTTTCCTGGTTTTCCAGCAAAAAGAATAACCAACTGCTTCATATCCATCTCAGTGCAATATATGTTATTCCTTTGACATGTTTTAACCCTCCTGCCCCTGTCAGGATTGTGGGTTCAGTAGAATCCACAGATGTCCAAGAGTCTGCCACATATCTATGAGTAGTGGAAGAGAGAAGGAATAGAGAATGTAGCTGGTTAAATTTAGAAGTGTCGGAAATTAGGATTAGGTTTGATTGAAAAAATGTGTCTTAATGGGTGTGGATCATTTTCCTGTCCCAAGAAGAATAGTAAGTTTTTATTGATACTTCTTGTTTTTCTTTGCTAAAACCTATTCAACCATGATCTAAAAGGAAAGAAGCAACAAATTAGATTGATATTCCATTGTTTCCAACTGTGATTCTATTTGATGTTTTTTAAGCCCCCAAGGAACATTTCTGCACACACATAGATGACAGTTTCAAAGTCCCCCCCAAAAAAAAGTTCAAGGGAAAAAATTTTTCCTTGATTTTTGTTATTAATATTGCTAATTGGAAGCTATTTTAAGGAAAGAAAATATATTACTAAATATGCTATGAGTATTTTATATTACTATCATAAGAATAGTTGATGTTTGAAGTCTGGCAATTTTATTTTATATCTACATAGGACTCTTATTGTTGTATTGTAGGAGAAGAATAATTTGGAAATAGATTTAAACTACAAGCTAAAATCATTACAACAAAGATTAGAACAGGAAGTAAATGAACATAAAGTAACTAAAGCCCGTTTGACTGACAAGCATCAATCCATTGAAGAGGCAAAGTCAGTTGCAATGTGTGGTAAGTGTTCATTTCTTATATTTCTCTAGAAAATTAGCTATTTCAGTTCTTAAAAGAAAATCCAACACTTTAAAAATGTGTTTTTTTTATATATCATTTAGAATGTATTCATTTTTATATTTTTTCTTTTTCAAACATCTTTTTTCCTGATTATATTCTTTATCTATCTCCTACCTGATCATCTCTCCTAACAAAGAATAAAAAAAGAAAGGGAAAAAAAGTCAATTCAGCAAAATTAACCAATACAATAATTGATTCTGACAGGTTATATAAAACTTCAGTCCTATTGTCCCTGCTCTCTTCAAAGAAAAGAGGGCATAACTTTTTTCTTGTGTTTCCTCTGGAGCCAAAATTGATCATTATAAATATACATTTTCCATTTTTAAGTGCAGTAACATTCTATCACAGTTGTTTACCACAATTTCTTGCCCATTACCCAACAAATATTAAACACAAACCCAAAACTTGTATATATATTTTATTTATTTCATGAAATGTTTCCAAATTGCATGTAAAAAATTTAACATTCATTAAAAATTTTGAGTTCTAAATTCTTTCCTCTTTCTCTTCTCCCCTTTTTGAGAAGGTAAGCAACTGGGTATTAATAATACATATGAAGTCATGCAAGACATATTTCTGTATTAGCCATGTTGCAAAAGAAAACACAATATTTGTGTCTATGTATGTGTATACATGCATATATTTTTTTCAGGGCTGCTAGTTGGTGCAGTGGGTAGAGCATCAACCCTGAAGTCAGAAGTACCTGAGCTCAAATCTGGCCTTAGACCTTAACACGTCCTAGATGTGTGACCCTAGGCAAGTCACTTAACCCCATTTGCCTCAGCCAAAAAAAAAAAAAAAAAAAAGTGACCTGCTATCTTTGCAGTGAAGAGCAAAAGGGCGTTGCTAGATAGCATGTATATATATTTTTGATAATTTGGAGAGAAAGCTCTTAACAGAACAGGGATAGAGAAGAAAACAAAAGGTAAAATAGATCACATATTAATTACCTGAAATTGCAAAACTTTTACAAGAGCAAAATTAATGCATTTGGAATAAAATCAGAAATGAGTGAAGAAAAAAATTGATGGATCATGTATATCTGATATGGATCTGATATCCAAGATAAAAAGGAATTAACACAAATAAAAAAGAACAAGATCTATTCCACATTGGCTTAAGTTGTTAAAGGTTATGATGAAACAGATTTCAAGGAAAGAATTGCAAACTATTAACCACATAAATGTTTGCATCAAAATCACTAGTAATAAAAAATGCAAATTAAAACAACTTTGAGATTTTTCCCTCTTACTGGCACAATCCTTCATCATTTCATATCTGTACTATTATAGTAACTTTCCAGTTGATTTCCTCACCTTACATCTCTTTCCACTGTAACCCATCTTCCACTTGACTGCCAAACTGAGCTTTCTGAATTGTAAATCTGATACTGTTACTTCCCTGCTTAGTAAACTCCAGTGACTCTTGTTTCTAGGATCAAATATAAAATAATCAGTTTGGCATTTTAAAGCCATTCACAACCTGCTTTCTACCTTTACATTTTGTGTACTTTTAATTTACTTTCCATCATCAACTCTGCAATCTAGTAGTGCTGGCCCATTTGCCTCCTTGCTGATATCTTGATTATCTTCAGAATTCATACCTTTTCACTAATATAACCTCCATACCTGAAAGATTTATCCTCCTGACTTGTGCTTACAATTTGGAAAACTAAATTTGCTATGAGAAAGGACATTTATTTTTACTTGTATGTTAAACATTTGTTGGTGATCTATTTTGTACAAAGCAACATGGAAAATACAGAGATTATTAATTCTTGCTTAGCCTTTGTTTTCATTTGCTACTTATTTCTAACATTCATCTTTTGGCTTAGAATGAAGATCTTTTCCAGTATATCTTTTAGGCTTTCTTTTTACCTCCTGGATAAATGACTGATAACTTTTGGGACAGTTTGTCTGGAATGGTCTACTAGATTATTCTTTTTTTATACTTCACATAATGATTTAATCATAAAAACATTCAACTATACAAAAACTTGTTAATGATACTTTATACTATCACAGATGTCAGAAACACTTAGTATATAATGCTGATTGAACCATTTTGAATGAGGAGTAATAAAATTGTCTCTTGTATTCCATTATTTTGTAGAAATGGAAAAGAAACTAAAGGAAGAGAGAGCAGCACGAGAGAAAGCTGAAAATAGAATTGTTCACATTGAAAAACAGTGTTCTATGCTAGATGTTGACTTGAAACAGTCTCAGCAGAAACTGGAACATTTAGAAGAACACAAAGAAAGGATGGAAGATGAAGTAAGGAAAAAAGGATACTTTTGTCTCTGCTTAGAGTTTGAAAGAAAAACAACTATGTTAAAGAAAGTTTGTGAATGAAGAAGACAACTATATCTTATAAATAACGTAGATGATTAAGGAGATAATTTGATATTAAGCTATGTTTAATATTTATTGATGAATGAGAGAGGATTTATTAAGTGCTTTCTATGTTTCAAAGACTGTCCTAAGTGCTGGAGTAGCAAATATAAAAAACAGTTCTTGCTATCAAGAAATGGGGAGACAACATATATAGGAGGGTTCAACTGCTAGACAAATGCCAAGGCTCCGTGGCCCTGTAGGTGGATCAGTAAGTAAAATAGCAATGTGTGGAGGGCCAGGAGGCATAATCAGTCTTATGATAAGGCCCAGTGGTCTTTCATATTACTGGAAGGATTGTAATGGGTTATTCTCTGCTCATAAAAGCAGTGTTCTATAATTTTTGGAAAGGAGGAAGTAGGGAGAGCCCAGGAGTTTAAGTGGGGAGAGAACTCTGGATTCTTTGTTAGAGGTATAGATGGTATGGAGAAAGGACTTGGGGGAAACAGCAGTCGCCAACCTGGAGTGGGGAAGAGAAAGGGAGGAAGGAGCAGAAAAAACACTGCAGAGAGTGTTTGTTCTGCTGGGCCTTTTAGTGCCTGATGAGATTAAGATAGTTGGCATTCTGGGATAGGAAAGGGAAGGGACCTGTGGCATCTGTTGTTATCAGTAAATATTTTGATGGGGGAAATCTATGCTTTCTTTGGTTTAAGTATCTTACAAAATTTGGCATCAGTTTGAGTATCTTACAAAATGGATCTATAAACTGTCCATTCTCTTTAGCATTGTGAACATAAAACAAAATCATTCCTTAACTACCCCGTGGCAGGTTTTGGAGATGCAATATGACAGAAATTCACCTCCAACTTTAGAGGACTTTACTGTCTGATAAAATAATTTTTGCTTATAAGATATGCAGTAACCTGAAGTAAAATTTAAACACTGACAATTTTTAGCTAACTAAAAAACTATATATATATCACAATTTAGACTTATAACACTTTATATCAATCCTTTTTTTTTTTAAATAGCTTGATCAGTACTTATGCTGTTATTAAAAGACTGTCACACTTTTCTGTTTATTATCCGTCCTACTTTTGAATAGTAAATCTTTGAGTTAGGAATCAATCAGCCATCAAACTTTTATTAGGCAATTACTATATTCTAGGCACTGTCCTAAGATCTGAGAAGAAAAAGGAAATAAAAATCAGTCTCTGCCTTTAAGGAGCTTATTATGTAGGGGAAACAACATATACATTAAATATACAGAATAAATGGAACAACATTGGCAAGCTAATAGACTGATGGACTCCTATAAGAGACATTGCCTGACCTGAAGTTTAAAGGCAGCCCAAGTACTCTTCCAAAAACAAAACAGAGGCTAGGAAGATCATCATGAGTGAGAACTGGCAAGTTAATTAAGTATGGCTAGAATACATAAAGGAAAATGCTATGTAAAAAAATTGGAAAGATAGACCAAGGTTTGAGGAGTTCTAAGAAAGAGTATTAAAGAACTACTGGAGTTTATTGAGTGGGGGTCAGCAGGGTTAGGCCTATGCTTTAGGAAAAATCATTTTGGTAGCTTTTTAGAAAATGGATTAGAGTGGGAGAAATTTATGTTATGTTCATTAATATAATGAACATAATTCTTCTAAAGTTCTGTGTATGTATATATATATATGTAAATATTTTTTTCTCCTTTTCTCTCTTACTTAATGATCTTATCGTCTTCCACAAGTTAATTGAACATCTCTATGAGCAATGATCCTAGACCTGTTTATCTAGTCCTAGTCTCTATTCTAAGCTCAAATCCTACATTACTAGTTGCCATTGGATGGATACTTTGAAGGAGATATCCTAGAACCATAATCAAATTTTATGTGTCTAAAGCAAAACTCATTATTTTTCTTTGTACTCCTTCAGACTTCCCACTTAATTGCTGAAGGCACCACTTTACTTCTGTGCACCCAGCTCACCTAGATTTTTCATTCTACATATCCATTCATTTGTCAAATCCTATGTTTTTGTTTTTTACAAAATCTCATATAAATGCCCCTCTTTCCTTGTAGAACTACCACCCTGATTTGAACTCTCTATCACCTCTCATCTGTACAATTAATAGCAGTAACTTTGTACATTAATTTCCCTGTCTCAAGACATTTCACTACTTCAATACATCTGCCACTTTTAAGAAAATGAAATCTTGCTCAGTCAAATTTTCAGGATATGACCTTCCATACATACATATATATATATATAATTTTAAGCTTTTTATTTGCATAACATATGTATGGGTAGTTTCTCAACATTGATCCTTACAAAGCTTTCCGTTACAAATTTTCCCCCCTAGTCTCCTCCCCTCCCCTAGATGGCAGGAAGTCCACTACATGTTAATTATATTAAAATACTTGACAAGTCGAATATATGTATACATATTTCCATATTTATCTTGCTGTGCAAGAACAATTGTATCTACATGAACAAAAAATATCTGAGGAAGGAAACCCAATGCAAACAAACATCAACAGAGATCATAGAAATGGTATGTTGTGGTCCACATTTCATATCCCTCTCTCTGGGTGTATATGGCTTTCTTCACTGAACAATTGGAAGTGGTTTGGAACATTTCATTGTTGCAGAGAGCCATGTCCATCAGAATTGATCATCATATAATATTGTTGTTGCTGTGTATAATGATCTCCTGGTTCTGTTCATTTCGCTCAGCATCAGTTCATGCAAGTCTCTCCAGGCCTCTCTGAAATTGTCCTGCTGGTCGTTTCTTACAGAGCAATAATATTCCATGACATTCATATATCATAATTTATTCAGCCACTCTCCAATTGATGGGCATCCATTCAGCTTCCAGTTTCTAGCTACAACAAAAAGGGCTGCCACAAACATTTTTGCACATGTGGGGCCCTTTCTCTCCTTTATGATCTCTATATAAGCCATAAGCCCAATAGAAACACTGCTGGGTCAAAGGGTATGCACAGTTTGATAACTTTTTGAGCATAGTTCCAAATTGCACTCTCCAGAATGGTTGGATCCGTTTAGTTCCACCAACAATGTATTAGTGTCCCAGCTTTCCCACATCCCCTCTAACATTTATCATTATCCTTTCCTATCATCTTAGCCAATCTGAGAGGTGTGTAGTTGACCTTCCATATATTTTCAAACCATATGATCACTACTTTTTAAAATTATTTATATGGGCATGAATAATATTCCAAGAAGAAATCTAGAAAGCATTGCTAAAGATGATCAGATCTTAGGAAGCGAACTGAAGACTGGATTTGGGTGTTGGTTTCCTCACTGCTGATTATCAGATGTAATGACTTCAAAAGAGAAAGGCACATTTGGAAATGAATAGCTTTGTTTTAAAACTTTCTTAGAATGGTATTCAGGGTTTTTTTTTTTTTTTTAATTTAAAATAAAAAAGCAAAGGACTCTTATTTAAAGCTAGTTGTTGTTTTGACATCAAGGAAGTGATGCCCTGACATACAAGTGAATTGAATTTAAGTGAAGCTGGGCTGTGTAAAGTCACCAGCCTTACTTTTTCCTCTAGAGCCATCTGGGTCCAGTGGCGAGATATAGGTTAGGACAACTAGAGGTGGCCCTGGGTGCCAGACCTTGGCCTTTTTAAAGCTAAATTCTTTAACAGGTCCCAGCACATAGATAAGCATGGCTTCTATGCAGGGATGACTTGCAGATTCTTGGTGTCCCATATTTACGGCAGATAATACCTAACAAAGTAATAGAATTATTTGCCTGGAATTTTGAAAGTCTAATCGAAAGGGTGGTCAAATAAAAGGAAGGGGAGGGGAAAAAAAACAAAAACAAAAACTGCTCACATATACATAAGCCTGTATATAATAGATTGTAGGAAATGGGGTAAGAAAAATAATTTTTTTAGATAGGACTATCTAAAAATCTGTAAGAGAGAAATCTATGAATCAAATCAACAATAAATCAATGACTTAGAATAGTTATATCTGAAGGATAAATGATAGCCTAATGAACTGGTAATACTAATTAAGGTGAAAGATTTAACTTGAGAGTTGAGATGAGACCCATGATTGAAATACTGGTCTCAAAGAATATATTTTGTTTAGAAAAATTAAATAGTTAAAAAGGCTGGATGTAAATAAATTCAGGAGCAAGGCAGAGGGAGATTAGGGAACAGCATGATATAAAATATTTGCATCAAAATAAAAGGAGGCAAAAACTTTGTCATTAATATACTATAGATACCTATACAGAAAGAGTATGTAAATAGATTCAGAAAACAAGTTATAATACTGACTTAGAGGTAATGATGAAGACTTAATGCCTGGACACTACTGAATCTTTCTGCTAAAAAAAGCAGCAGATGAGAATTTCTTTTCTCAAATGGTGAGAGGAATAGGGGGTTAATTTTCATCCTTTAAAAGGTAGAGCAAGAAATTAGAAAAACTTCTCTTCTGCATCTAATTCTTACCAACAAAGGAAAACTAAATGTTGAGAACATGATTGTAATAAAACTTAAAAAGGACTGTGATTGATGAGGAAAGTCAAGGATAACATGAAAGGTCAGGCTCCAAAGGGGCTTTACCAGGAATTGAAACCCAAGGTAAATAGAAAGATGAAGAGCAACTAGCTTCCTTTGTGTTAGGTGTGTTTGTTTCTTACTCACTCACGAACTTGGTAGGTATTTTGAGACATGATAGAAAAACTCAGTGGATTAAAATGAGAGAACTTGTGATTGTAACTTAGTAAGTAGCATGAATTTTTGAGTTTTTACACTTTCATAGGCAAAAAGAATTAGCTTAAAAGTGTAATTTTTTAGCCATTTTCTTCTTTGATCCTGACCATATCTGTCAACTTTAGACTTAAACTGTCTACATGAATGTTTAGACTATTTGATCACGTTAATATATGAACCTGTCACTTGGAATATTCACACCCCTGACTTCTAGGCTTGTCCTCTGTGAAACTGATTGTTTTTCTGCAAACAAAGTAGCTTATATAGAGCAAATAGGGTTGTGAAGATTTTGCTGTCACCAGGCGAGTTTTCTTTACTCCCTTAAGGTATAGAATGAGTTAAATGAGAAGATGGTGTTTGAAGAAATTTGATCCCCTTCTTCCCATTGGGAAGCTGTTCTTTTACTAAATTCATTATGCTTGATATTAGAACTTTGGTCCATGGTGAGACTGGGTGAAGCTTGAACTCTCAATCCTCCCTGGAAAGGAGAATTCTGGTTGGAGAATGCATCAGGAAAGCCCCTTTACCCTACTAATTTGGGAGGCTAAGCTTGGAAATCAAAGAGTTATAATGACAGACCTGGCTTTAGGAAAACCAGACATCAAATTCTGCCTCCAAAACTTACAAAACATTGGTCAGTGATTTTAGCACCTTGAGCCCCAGTTTTTCTTCGTCTATAAAATGGGTATTGAAATAATATCTATGTAATCTATACCAATATAGCAGGGTTTGTAACTCAAATTCATATAATCTATATGAAGCATTTTTGATATTATTGTTAATGTTTTGGTTTTTTTTGTTTTGTTTTGTTTTGTTTTTTTTGCTTTTTGCTGAGGCAGTTGAGGTTAAGTGACTTGCCCAGGGTCACACAGCTAGGGAATGTTAAGTGTCTGTGACCAGATTTGAACCCAGGTCCTGCTGACTTCAGGGCTGGTGCTCTATCCACTGTGCCACCTAGCTGCCCCTATTGTTAATGTTTTTAATGGTTAAAGTCAACAAGCTTAGGTGCTAAAAGAACTGGTAGTTAGATTAAACTATTGTTAGTGATATTTTAAAAATTATGTCAAATGGAAGACATCACAGGAAAAGAACATATAGCAGTTTTCAGAAAATTGGAAAAAAAATAGAGACTCAAAAATGTACACTAATGGACTTGGTTTCATTTCCTAGCAAAATTCTAGAATGTATTTCTATACATATAGAGGTGGCAGAAGTTAGATTTTTGAAGTTTATTTTTCCAAATTCAGTGCTTTTTCCACTAATAGTTTGGTTTTAAAGTTAATGACTTATCAAAAATAGTATCGTTTAAGAGTGCATGCTCTCAAATAAGTTACAGAACCATAATGAATATTACAGTTCATTGAATATACTTTCATATAAACATGAAGCCAATTGCAAAAGTATAAATGTTTCAAAGTACTTTTTCATTTATAGGTTAAGAATCTAACACTGCAGCTGGAGCAAGAATCAAATAAACGGTTGCTGATACAGAATGAATTAAAAACTCAAGCTTTTGAGAAGGATAATTTGAAAGGATTAGAAAAGCAAATGAAACAAGAGATCAATACATTATTGGAAGCAAAGAGATTACTGGAATTTGAACTAGCCCAGCTTACAAGGTAAGTTTTGATAAAATGAACATTTTAAGTGCATTTTTCTTTTATCATATGTATATGCATGAGATCTTTTATGTAAATTATATGCAAGATAATTCAGTGCTTGTATTGATTATCATCATAGAAACCATATGTTAAAAGTCCACATATTGTTCTGAGTTACCTGTTTCTATTATTAGTTCAAATTTAGTCCAAATACTTGTTTAAAACTTCACAATTTAAAAACAACAACCACCAGTTCCGTCATTGGTTAAATTACTTTCACCTTAAAAGTTGGTTGATTCATAAGAGGATATATTACCTATTTTTCTTCTGCAAATAGTTTTTGTTTAAAAAATTTATTTTGTTGACTTAGTATCAACAAAAATTCATATATTCAGAATAAGAAATAAAATTTTAAATCAGACCTTTTCACATTTAACAGGTAGAATCAAGCAGATTCACACATGAGGACTTATCAAATACTTTAGTTCTGTGATCCGTTTCAGTTTTTCCTGAAGCTGATATTTGTGTTGTGGTATTTTTTTTTATTCCCGTTTTGAAATAAAGTTGTTAGTGTATATTCAGTGATAGTTCTGCTAAATTTTATTTGCATCACTATATGTAATTCTTTCCATGTTTTCTTTTTTTTTTCTTTGTATAATATTATATTTCTTTGCCATAGTTTGCTCACCTATACTCCATTTATTAGATCATAGTATGCTGTTTTGGGGAAGTGTTTAGGGATATTTCAAATACAGCATCTATGAATATTTTTGTATACTTTAACCTTTTTCCTCTTTATATGATGTTTTTGAGATGAAATCCTAGTACTCCAAGTGCTGGATTAAGAGGTATAGTTATTTTAGAGACTCTCTAACTACTTTTACTAGGTAGCTAACTGGTATAATTGGATAGAGTGCCATGACTAAAATCAAGAAGACCTAAATTCAAACCTAACTTGAGACACTTTATAGCTGTGTCACCTAGAGCAAATCACTTAACCTTGGTTCCCTCAGTTTCCTCATCTGTAAAATGCACTGGAGAAGGAAATGGCAAACCACTCCAATATCTTTGCTAAGGAAACCCCAAATGGGGTCACAGAGAGTTAGATACAACTGAAATAGTTGAACAACAAACTAATTTTGCTATGTTATAGATATTTGAGTCAGTCTATAATCCTCCTCAAGGAGTGTTATTGGTATGCCTACTTTCCCATTACCACTAGCATCGAATTTAATTTTTGCTATTTTACTTTTTTCTTAGGTTTTGTAAAATAGTATCTTAAAGTTATTTTGATTTGCAATTTTCTGATTATTAGGAAAAACTGATTTTCTTATTATGGAATTATTAATAGTTAAAGTAATTTGTATTTTAAAGAATGGTTGGCACCACAGGATCACTGATTTCCTCCATGATATTCTTGGTGACCTTGCTCTTTTAATAAGCTCCAGGATTGAGTTTACTAGTGACTATGTTTTCTAAGATTCCTATTCTCTTATGGTTCACTTCTCCTTTCTAAAAGCTAAGTCCTTTCAACATCTTGCTGGTCCTGCAGCCTGTAGGAAAACACCAAAATGTGATACTACTGGTTGTGCCTCTAAATTACTCTTAATTTCAGAAGTGGGTATATTATTTGTTTTCTTTTGTCAGAATGTTCTAAGGAGTGACTAGATAGAGAACCTGTTACCTAAAATATACACATTCTTTTTCTCTTTGCGTGTTATTCTGTTTTAGTGTCACTATTTTTGTGTTTTTCATCATGGGCCATACACACACACACACACACACACACACACACACACACACACACGCCTCTTTTTCTCTAACTGCATATATATATATATGTGCCTCTTTCCCTCTATCTTCCTTTAGATCAACTTATCTTTATTAAGCTGTCTCTTTCTTTCTTTGTCATTGTCCTCCTTATTTTTCCCTCCTCTCCTGGTCTGAATCTTTGCCTTAACTATAATAGATAAATTCAGGGTTTTGGTTTTTCTTTGTTTTTCAGTTCTCCAAAATTTTCAATCGAGTTGTTTTTGTAATTAAGATCAATCCCCAGTTGTTGTTGGATTTTGGGTGGTTTTTTTTTTTTTTTTTTTTTTTTTTTGCATTATAAAGTATTTTTTTCAACTGTTAAATGGAACCAATTTCATAACTAATTGAATTATTGAGTTATATATTAGTAGCATGGAATGTATTTAAAATACATCTTTTTATAATCCAGTATTTAGTTTAAGCAGGTTTAAATAGTTTCTATGATAATTTTTCTTACTCTCTTATAAGCAGATACATTTACTAACTCTTTTTCCCCCTTTTGTCTGAAGACAATATTGTGGAAACGAAGGACAGATGCGGGAACTACAGGATCAGCTTGAAGCTGAACAATATTTTTCAGTAAGTTATAGAAGCATTTGTTTTTTTATATATGAAGTGTAAGAAAAAAAAAATCCCAAAATGTGGTTAGGTACTCCTAACAAGTAAAAGCTCTGCTTGTCAGCTGTAAGAGGCAGAGGACTTTTCCCTTGATTTCCAATCTAGATAGTTCTTTTGAATAGAAAGAATTGATAATCTGATTACTAAAGACCACTGTCTTTGATATTTTTCAGCTCTCAGTCCTTTGCATATGTTCTATCCAGCAGAATTTTTTATATCACTTTGCTTTATAGCAATTATTTATGTTGTTTTAAGGTATGGTTTCACCCATATACAAAGTTGAGTGTACCTTTTGGTTTGATAAAAAGACTTATCTTGATACCTCATACTTTTATCACTTGATTTAATGTGCTTTGTTGATTTATTTTTTTATTCTCCGTATAAAACTGAAAAATATACTATTGCCAGAGTAAAAAAGAAAAATTAGTTGAGAATTGCTTACGAAAGATTGAATTGAATCTTTGTTTTCCTTCTCCTAACTTTCTTTCCATGAACTGTAACTGATTCTGTAAAATTGTCTATAATATTAAATTCTGTCTTGTATATTGAATTTAAACCAACATGACTTGTTAGTTAAAAGATGAAAATCACATTGAAAGAACTGGCAGATTCTTGAACATATTCTATATTATGGATTGCACAGCATTGAATCTATAATGTAGTACTGTTTTTCTGCATTCTTAACAGAAAATGGATCAAACAAAATGTTATTGACTACTGAAAGCAGCCTTCCTGTTATGGATTAAATTTAAGACATTTTTTAAAAAGATAAGAAAGGGGCAGCTAGGTGGCGCAGTGGATAGAGCATCAGCCTTGAAGTCAGGAAGACCTGAGTTCAAATTTGGTCTCAGACACTTAACATTCCCTAGCTGTGTGACCCTGGGCAAGTCACTTAATCCCAATTGCCTCAGCAAAAAGCAAAAAAAAAAAAAAATTTTTTTAACTTTTAACTCTTTTTGCATGTCAGTCATTTCCCAATGCCACACTATTTTACTTCCTCCCTTATTGTCTATTAGAACTGTCACCAGTAATAAACAAATACTTCTAAGCAAACTATATATTGACCATATCTGAACATATATGTATCATTACACATCAGTATGTCACAATTTCTCTAATAAGAGACAGGCAATATGTTTTAATTGCAGTCCCCTGAAGTCCCATTTGATCAGCGTTTTTTAAGTCTTTCAGTATTGTGTCCATTTACATTGTTAAAGTCTACTTGCCTGATTCTGCTTAAGAATTAAGTCTTCTCAGTGGTTCAGTGATCCAAGGCAATCCCAATAAACTTTGGGTAGAAAATGCTATCTGCATCAAGAAAAAGATGCAGATTGAATGTAAATCAACACATGCTATGTTCACTTTTTTCTTTTTTTCTGTCATAGTTTTTCTCTTTTGTTCTGATTTTTCTCTCCTAACATGATTCATAAACACATGTGTATTTTGAAAGTTAATATACATGTAAAAAAAAGTTTTACTTTAAACTTACTTTAGTCTTTCTTAGAGAAGTTGTTACTTTGACAGCATGAGTATTTCTTGCAAGTATCACTGCACAAGACAATGTGTTAACTTTTGTCTTCCCTACTTTTTATTTCAGTAAAGAAGTATATAAAACTTAAAGGACAATAAATCCTCTAAATTGGGAAGTTTTAGAACCAGAATCAAAGAATTCTTTTGAAATTAAATTTTTTAGGATTTATTTGCTGTTAAGAAATAAAATATGATAAAATAGATTTGAATAAGGAAATGGAAAATATTTTACAAACAATATTAATTTTATGAATTAATATGTTTAAAAATTGTACTTATTAAGTTCAGATAATTAGCTTGCTAGATTATCTTAGTTCAGTTATTCTCTTTTCACTGGCTATATGAAAACCACTTATTTCTCTTTGGACTTGTTTTGCAGACACTTTATAAAACTCAGGTAAAGGAACTTAAAGAGGACATTGAAGAAAAAAATCGAGAAAACCTGAAGAAAATACAAGAACTTCAAAATGAAAAGTATGTCTATTTTACTTTGGTGCAGAAATCAGTGTAAAGTGATCTTAAGTTTTACTTTTAAATTATTCACCAAAATTGATAAACTTATCTCAGTCTCTGCAGTCCTATGCAATTTTTTTTTTTTTTTAATTTCTGGCCTAGAAAATTCTATTTAGACGGGCTTGAATAGAAGATTTTTACCTTCTGTGAGGAAAGTATTTGACAAGCAAATTAATAGTATAATAAAAATATTACAAAGAGAAAATATTGATGTTTATAAAACAACTATCTTATATAAACAATTGAAATACTATCCTTATTTAATTATTAAAATAAGTGTAGAAACCTTTACTTGATTTTATTAATTTTGCTTCAAAATTTAATTCAGTAAACATTTATTAAACACTTAACTTGTGCAAGGCATTGTGCTGGGCCTAAGAAACATAAAAACACGTGAAATTGTCTTTCACTTCAACTTGTACACAAAAGTATGTAATGTAAGATAGTTTGGGGAAGACAGAACTAACTTCTGGAGAGAGCTTTAGGGGAAGGGGAAAGTGGGGACAGAACCAGAGAAGGTTTCAAAAGATGGTGGTGCTTAAAATTGAGTTTTAAAGTAAGATCAAGATTCTCAGAGAGAGGAAAGACTTGATTGCATCCTAGGTATAGGGGACAGTGTAATTAATGTATGGTGAATTTGGTGAAAATCCTGTAGTTCATTTGACTGAAATATAGCATATGTGAAAGTAGTAATATGATTTAAAGAAGTTAGGTTGAAGGCTAATTATTAAGGGCCTTAAATTTCAGGTGAGAAGTTTGTATTTTATCCTTGAGGCACTAGGTAACTTAAATTTATGTGGCTACTTAAAATCAGAATTTTAGAGCTGAATGATCTTCAGGAAATATATATTACTCATTTTACAGAGGAAGAAACTTTAGCCTGCAGAAGCTTTAAATGATTTGTTAAATGAGTTGGTTATTTGGAGATAGAATGATGTGTTAGAAAACATTGGAACAATTTTAGATTATTAGTAGAAGAAATGAAAGGAGGTAATTGTCCTAGTGTAAGAGATATTAATAGACTAGTTTAGTGGGATGGTAGATTTAGGTGACAGTAGATTCTGGAAGCTAATATAAAATATAAGCTCACAAATAATAGATCTGGAAAAGGAGAGATTTATGGTAGCAATCTTCAGACATCAAATGGCATCATGTAAAGAGATATTTATTTGGTACTTCTCCAAAGAACAGAATTAGGACCAAATTATGAAAACTGTTCAGAGGCATAATTCTGTTGGAGCATAATGAAGAACTTAAAAAATAATCAAAATTGTCTTTAAGATCCCAAATAAGTTATTTTGTGAAGTATCTCATCACTTGAAGTGTTCAGGCAATGACTAGATAATCACCTCTTCAGAAAATTGAGAATTATTTGATTTATCAAGAAATTGAACTGTATGGCTCCTGAGGACTTTCACATTAATTGTAGCAAATTGAGGTATAAAGTGAATCATTGAGCTACAGCTGTAAGGGTCGTATAAATAGGGCCCACTGGTTGGGGTGAGAGGGGAGGACCAGCAACTCTCCTAAAGTCTTTCAAGTGTTAAGCATCATAGGCAGGATGGGGACCAGGAGTTGAATACCTTAAAGGCAGGTTTTTTGGGTTTTTTGTTTTTTTGTTTTTTTTTTTTAACTGTAGTATGTATGCTCCATGACAAGCTTATTAAAATGTTTGATTCTCAAGTGAGGCACAGTGTTGCATAATAAAGAGGTGGCCTTCCTATCAAAAAGATATGGTTTAGGTCACACCTAATAAAATAGATTGAGTGACCCTGAGTAAATCATTTAAACTTTCAGTGACTCAAACAAATCTCTAAGCCCAATGCTGCAGAGTGCATGGTAAGGTAGTTTCCTCACCAATGAAATCACAGACAGAATTAAAAATACCTGTCACACTCAGTAGTTTCCAGGTCACTATTGACTACCATAAATTTTAACCTAGCAATAACATTCATCTGATTGGCATTGTAGCCAAAATTTTTATGAAAGGATTCTTCATACATTAGATTCTGAATCCTAGGCAAAAATTCACATCCTCTGGTACCTAAATTATGATTTAGGGAAACTTATATTTAGACACCCACTCTCTCCCATTCCCATTCCTAGATTTTAGTTTTTTAATATGTTTTTATTAGAGGTAAATGAAATAGAACTTTTGACACAGAACTTTATTGTAAGACAAAAGTTGTTTTTTTTTCCAATATAAAATATTTATTGTTACTTTAATGTGTCCATTTTGTTAAAAGAATAGTAGATATTTTGGGAGCACCTAGGTAGTGCAGTGGATAGAACACCAGCCCTGAAGTCAGGAGGACCTGAGTTCAAATCTAGCCTCAGACACTTATCACTTCCTAGCTGTGTGAACCTGAGCAAGTCACTTAACCTCAAGTACCTCAGCAAGGGAAAAAAAAAAAAAAAAGGATAGTAGATATTTTGTTAAACATTTGACTTTATCTGTTTTTTCAGAGAACCAGAGAAATGCATGGAGACACCAGCTCCATTATTTTATTGAGATTTTGTGACAGATTAAATGTTACACCTTGCATATTTAAGAAATTGTAGTTCCTGTGATCTTTTAATGGCAGTTTAAAGACACATACATAAATAATCTAATTGAAAGGATAACTGATTTATTCACGTTCCCTGAAAATATCTGTTCTTAAAGAAGTCTTTTACTACTCTATTGTAGAGAAACACTTACTGCACAGTTAGACCTGGTAGAAACAAAAGCTGAATCAGAGCAGTTGGCTCGGCGTCTGCTGGAAGAACAATATTTTGAATTGACTCAAGAGTGTAAGAAAGCAGCTTCACGTAATAAACAAGAAATTACAGATAAAGATCACACTATCAGTCGGGTAAGATGACATTACTAAAATGAATTTTAGTCTCAATAGATGTTATATCTTAAAGTATTGGCCTGTTCCTGAGTCTATGATCTTGCTACCCCAATCAAAGATCAATAGGCTTAGAAAATTCAAAACAGATAATACTCTAAAATGTATCTCATATTATGTTCTCTTTTGGGCATCATGTTTTCCTAGTTTTATTTGGACAGATAATAAAATTCACTTTTATTTTCTATGCATGGATCTACTATCATAAAATGTGGTGCTGATTTAGTATCAGGTAGAAATAAATCATGGTTGAAATTGAACCTTTGTTCCAAATAATCCAGAAGTCCACATGTAGATAAATAAATTGTATCTTTGTTTTTCACAACTACATATATGTTTTTCATCTAAAGTTTGTTATAATCAGATATGGTCTGGTCTAAATATTAGAATCATAAAATTTTAAACATGAAAAAACATAAAAACCGTTTTAATATAGTTAATTATGTGACATTAAGGAAGTTATTCCATACTTGCAGGCCTCAGATTTCTCATATGTATAATGATGAAGTAGGACTAGAAAATGTCTGAAGGTAGTTCCTGACTTTGAAGCTTCTGCACCATAAATTAGTCCAATATTTTATTTGACAAGTGAAGAGGTTTGGGCCCCAAAAGATTCTCAGTTTGCTGGAATACCACTTGGAATTTCAGCCTTACCACAGCTCTTGGGTGTAGCTATAAGGCTGAAATTCCAAATATCCTGACTCTTAAGTGTGAGGACTTTTTTTTACCCCACTCCCCTCTGCTCTTCATTCTTGTGAGCAGCTAAGATAAAGCATACCAGTGGGGTAGATAGAGCAAAGGTGGATTTATTTGGGACCTTCTTAGATTGGGAAATACCCATGCAATAACTACTGAAAAAAGAAGAATGATTTTAGAATTCTTCACTTGGGAATATATCTGTAAAGATATTTTTATTTTGATGAAGAAAGGAAATGAACAGAACCTGAATTGATTAAAATAATAAAATACATTTTAAGTCAAAATTCAGTTATTCCATATATATATATATGTATATATGGTAATCTGCATTTATAGGAAGAAGTGAAAATTTAGAGAATCATTGCTTTAATTGAAAGTCACTTTTAGGTTTTGATTTTTTTGTTGTCTTCATTTAGCTGGAAGAAATAAACAGTACATTAACCAAAGATATTGAATTATTAAGAAAGGAAAATGAAGAGTTTACTGAAAAAATGAGGAAGGAACAAGAAGGTATGTGGATTTTAATCATGAAGACTTTTTACTAAGTACATAATAGATTATTGAATTTAAAAATCACCTGATATTTAATGTTTGTTATGAAAAACATTTTTGCAAAAAAATTCTTTTACTTCATTAATCAGATTACAAATTGAAGAAAGAAGAAGAGATCAATAATCTTAAAGCTTCTTTTGAAAAGAATATTAATACTGAAAGAACTCTAAAAACACAGGTATGTTCTTTCACTGTTCAAATTATTTTGCAATTGTCAGCTTATATTTAAGTATTGCTAATTTATTTAACACTATACAAAATAAATCATTACCTGCTTTTGAGGACCTTGCATGTAATAACAACATTTAATAATGTTTAAATAAATAGTATTATTTATTGTTTTCAGTGGAATGAATGGGCACATAATAATTCATACTTATGTTAAAATAAAGAGAACTTTTCAGGGATGTACTTAGAAAAGAAAAATAGCTTAGCTTACATGACACAGAACTCTATTCCAATTTACATAGAAAACCTAAAAAGTCAAAGTGGGAAAGAATGAATGGGAGCCTGCCTGAGGAGGTGAACAGTTGGACTCAAGTTAGTGGAGTCAATTATAGATACAAGAGTGAAAGTGAGAAGGGGGTCATGTAAGGCTGGAATTTCCTCATTCTCTTTGAAGGACTGTTTTATGCTCTGTTTAACTTAAAGTATAAGGTGTTAGGAGAAGTTGTCATGTGTGGGGTTTTTTTATATGAATGCAAATTTCTATTTCTTACTCTGGCAAAGAGATTAAAATGTATAATAAGGCAGCTTTAATTTCCTGTGTTATACTGCAGAATTCTTACACGCTCTGATACATATTATAAGAATGGAATGAAACACTGTTATCTTGTCATGCATTGATCTTTTGATAGATTGCATTTTCTTTAAGAACTTCATTTTTCTTTGTTTTATCATTACTTGCTACATGGTAGACACTTAACAAATCCTTATTGATTTACTGATAAACCTGTTTACACTAGTCTCTTTCATTTTATGATATTGAATAAGTTTTTCCCTTTAAAAATGTTCTAATTGCTTATGGAAAACCGTTAAGTCCTTTTTTCATGTATGTTTTATAGGCTGTTAACAAGTTGGCTGAAATAATGAATCGTAAAGATTTTAAAATTGATAGAAAGAAGGCTAATACACAGGATTTAAGAAAGAAGGAAAAGGAAAACAGGAAGTTACAACTGGAACTCAACCAAGAAAGAGAGAAATTCAATCAGATGGTAGTGAAACACCAGAAGGAACTCAATGAAATGCAAGCGGTAAAGATGTATTTGTGTTGGATTATTTTTTTACTTCTTAAAACTTTACATTATTGTCCCTATTTATATACTTGTCATATCTTCCTGAGTTATGTAGATTGACCTGTATTTTTTTTGTCTACAAATTTAATCTTATCATAAGGATTCATGATTATATATCTTACATACAGAACGTCTCCTGCTTCTCAGCTATTTTTTAAGTAAAAGACTCCAACAAGTGTTGTGTGATTGACAAAAGGGACACTACCTTGATCCCCGGACAGAAACTGAGCAGAGGAGGACTCATTTGTTACTATGTCTGGAATATTACTTGACCTTTGTTGTAGAAAAGGTTTTTTTCTTTTTTAAGTTTTAAAAGATAGTTTAGTTTGGGGGAGCTAGGTGGCACAATGGTTAGAGCGCTAGGCCTAGTGTCAGGAAGATCTGGGTTCAAATACGGCCTCAGACACTACCTGTGTCAATCTTGTTTGCCTCAGTTTTCTCATTTGTAAAGAGAGTTGGAAGAAGGAAATGGTAAACCATATCTCTGCCAAGAAAACTCCAAAGGAGGTCATGAAGAGTCTAACATTATTGAAAGAACCAAACAGTAGCAAATAATGAGTTTACCTAATCTCATCAAATATGAATTAATTAGAGTGTAAAATTGCTAGTATGAAATTCTTTTTCCTTTGAAGGTTTTTGTTCAATTTAAGCTATTTGGTTTGAGGCAGAACAAAAAAATTTTTTCTTCAACTTTAAAAGCTTTATTTTAAAGCATATTATAAGAACTAAAGGAAGAACTAATAAATTTTTGTTATTTGAAAATATGTCATTGGAAGAGTCCTCTTTACCCTGGGAATAAGAAAATCAGGAACTTGGGACTAGATGATCTCTAAGACTCCAAGACCCCTAAAAATGTTCTTAACATTGCTTTTCTAGTGCTTTATAGTTTACAATATGCTTGTATATCCATTATCTTTTTTGATTCTCACAATAAACTATTGAGAGAACAATTATTTTTCTTCTTTTTTCAGATAAGGAAATTGAAGTTCTAACTTATGCAAGAAGTTATGACCTTGATATTGTAGTATATATTTGTTGTTTTTCTCTGTAATCCTAATTTTTAATTATTTTTTTGGATTTCAGAGTTTATAATTGAGTATAATTGATTCTTGAAAATTAAGTTCTAATATTCTTTGTATTTTTAAAAAATTATTAAATGAACAGCAATTGGTTGAAGAGTGCACACACAGGAATGAACTTCAGATGCAACTGGCTAGCAAAGAGAGTGACATAGAGCAGTTGCGTGCGAAACTTTTGGACCTTTCAGATTCTACCAGTGTAACTAGTTTTCCTAGTGCTGATGAAACTGATGGAAACCTTCCAGGTAAGATGGGTCTATTTTATTTACCTTGACTAGCTTTGATTTTGTGGGAATTGGTGTTTTTCTCTTATTTCATTTTCTACTTTTTGTATTCTATTTCATCCATGGAATTAAAGAACATAATTCATTTCGGTTGACAAAAGCCTCTTGATGGTTTCATAGTCGTTATTTTAGATTGACTTAAACACACATAGAATAATATGTTAAGAGTAGTAAAAATAGTTCTAAGATGGCTTTGTTACTTTTCTCTTTTCTCTTTCTTTCTTTGAAAATCAGAATAATTTTTATTCTTCTCCAGTTCCATGATTTTTCCAGTTTCCATGGTCTTCAACAATTTTCATCAAATTTGTGTTCAAAGTTGTTCGAAGACTACTGGGAGTAGCTTTATAGTCATATACTTCAATTTCTTCAGTATCCTAAGATCTAGTTCATCTGGGCAGGTTATTTGAACTCATTAAGGGCAGTAAGATGAATGAAGAGCCCAAGAAACAGAGTTTCTGGGTAATAAGCAATTTATTAATTAGCTGGTCAGTGATCTCTCAGTAACCAAAATCATGAGGATTACTGAATGCTTTAATATTTTTGGAAAAGTATTTGATTGGTAAACAGTTAATGAGAGGATAGACATATTAATGAGGAGGCAGGCTTTAGCTTCAGCTTCTCCTGCCCAGAATATAATTGTATCCTGAGTCACAGCTGCCTCCAGCAGTCTAACAGAGTACTCTGTCTCTACCTAGACCACTCTGTTTGGTTTTCTCCTTCATAAATTAAATTACCCCAAATTCCAAAAGAGGGCTTTACTTCTCAAGGATATGGGATTATTTACTAAGGGTAAGAATTTATCTAGATTAGGTTCTGTTTACATGTAAATGAAGTCCCAACCAAAATCCTAGAAATTGTACTCAGTGGATTTGGGTAATCTCATCTATCAGCACTGTTTTTCAAAGGTTGACTGATTGGCCTATAGGGGCTGGGGGCGAGGAGTTGGGGGGGGAACCTTAATCTCTATTTAATAATTGGTTATTGATATAGTAGAAAAAAATAATTTCTCTCAGCAGCTAGGTGTTGTCACACTCTCTATATATCTTGGGTATCTGTTATATTTGTCCTTTTCTGGTCCAGAGATTTTCTGTAAGAGCTAGTCTTTAGGTTTGACTTTAAAGAATGAGGAGGAGAAAACCAGGAACATTAGTGCACTGTTGGTGAAACTGTGAACTGGTTCAGCCATTCCGGGAAACAATTTGGAACTAGACTCTAAAAGCTATTAAACTATTAATATGCCCTTTGACCTAGGGATGCCACTACTAAATCTACACCCTTAAGAGAACAAAGGAAAAGGAACTATAAATACAAACATTTATGGAAACTTTTTTTTTTGTAGTGGCAGAGAATTGGAAACCAAAGGGATGCATATAAATATGGGAATAGTTAACAAGTTAAGGTACATGAATGTGATAGAATATAGTATTGTGCCTTAAATGAAAGGGTTGATTTCAAAGAAACCCGGAAAGACTTGTTTGGACTGATGTAAAATGAAGTGAGCAAAACAAGAAAAACAATTTATATACAATAACAGCAATACTGTAAAAAGAAAAAAAAATGCAGCAATACATTTGAAAAACTTAGGAAATCTGAAGAACATAATGACTAGTTCCAAAGAGGTCATGATGGAAAACATGCTACTTTCAGGTAGAAAACTGATGGAGTTATTTCAGACTGATAATTTTTTTTTGTTTTTTGAGATGGCCTATTTGTTTTTTGTTTGTTTGGGGGGGAGGGAGGTAATGATAGATGATTTATAATGGTTTTGTTTTTCTTGATGTGGATGTGGGATGATACCTGAAAAAGAAGAAGGAAGAAAATGATCTCAAAATAAAATTGGGGAAGAGGGAATTAAACAAAAAAATATCAAAAAGATCATTCAACCCAAGCACAGAGAAAACCAAAGCAAAGAAAATGGAAGAGAGCTTACTTATCCTTGGATAGTAAATATTCTACTTTGACTAAAACTGTAGGGTACTTTGAAAGGAGTATATGAATTTCAGTGTAATGTCAGACTGGAGAGTCATGAATACTGTGCAAAGGAATGTTAACTTTCTAAATAATTGAGGAGTTCTTATGAAAAGTTTTGAGAGGAATTACCATTTAGATATTACCATATAAGATTATATTATAGGAAGATTTCTGATAAATATGAGAAATGAAGAGTAGAGGAATAAAGCTGGTTTTTAGCTATTGTAATATTCAGATTAATGATATAGAAGAATTCTAATTATTGTGGCAGAGGTAATAGGCACAGAGCTGGTGAAAAGAAACAAAGATAGTCTTGACAGGATGTGGTAATTTATTTAGAAATTTTAAATGAGCCTGTCTCACTTTGTGCTATATATAGGTCAAATTTCATAGTTGTGACTATTGGATAATTGAATATAAAAGGGCAGATCTAAAGTAAGGGAGAAAGGAGGCATTGGTCAGAGTTTTTTAACTAGTTTTTAATCAAAAGCTCTCATCATTCTTTTGCATTTTGAACCTTAAGTAAAACTTTAGTAAACAAAACCATTTGAAATTATTTTCTGAAAAGCAGTCATTTTAGACCAATGACAACCTATTCAGACAGGTTGTATGTGAATAGTGAATGTAAATTGGAT
Source organism: Myrmecobius fasciatus (assembly GCA_023553655.1). Taxonomy (NCBI): domain Eukaryota; kingdom Metazoa; phylum Chordata; class Mammalia; order Dasyuromorphia; family Myrmecobiidae; genus Myrmecobius; species Myrmecobius fasciatus. The sequence continues at coordinate 19,321 of JAJPUD010010904.1, read as the reverse complement.
TACTATGTACTTCGTTAATCCAAATATGTGCTAAATCTAAATGAAAATAACTTCTAATTATTTTTCTCTATTTATGGCTCCATTGAATGCAAAAGTTAAAGGGTAAATTGACATAATATATAACATGAGTGTAAAATGAGCCAAATGCAAAAAAAATTATAGAATCAAGGGGAAAAGTGGGGAAGAGGGGATGAATTTGTGATATTTTAAAATATTACCTAAAAAAGTGAGCTTTTTCCTGTTGCTGTACTCCATATTTTGAGGTTTTGCAAAGAATCAAGTTAAAAAATTAAATTTTCAGATCATAAAGGGGCAATATAGAATGATTATGACTAATTTTATTTTGTTGCCCATTTTTAGTTATTTACTGCTAATTTGGAAAATTCATATTAGATAAATATTTATCTAATTTCCTTACACTGTAATTATCCTTACAACATCTGTACAAGGTAGGTACACTTTATAGCTGTCAATTTAAGTAACTTGACCTTACAGTGAGGACAGCGGGAAGTAAGACTTTAAGTTTGTTGAAGAGTCGAATTGTGTTTAACAAGCATTTGTTAGCAACTTACTATATAAGGCATGAGAACCTAAGTGGTGCAATGGATAGAATATTTGCCTGAAGTCAAAAAGACTTATCTTCATGAGTTCAAATCTGACTTGAGATGCTTACTAACTGTATGACCCTGGGTAAGTTACTTAACTCTATTTGCCTTAGTTCCTCATCTGTAAAAGGAGCTGAAAAAGTAGATGGCAAACAACTCTAATATCTTTGCCAAGAAAACCCAAAATGGGATCATGAAGAGTCAGACAACTGAAATAATTGAAGAACAACATTGTAAGGCATCATGCTAGGCACCAAGATTCAGAGGTAGAAATTGTAGTAGTCCTGAACTAAAAGGAGCTTGCTTTCTACTGGAGATAAGCAAATACAAAGACTATCTCAGTAGCCTGTTATTCCTGGTATTGCTTACGTACTATCACACATGACTATACCACAAAGATTGGCCTAATGGTGGTTGCTGAGGCACTAATTATTGGACCGAGACTGGGGGGATAAAACCTTGGAGAAGAATCCACTTCCAGAAAGAGTATGGCCATGAATCCTTAGATCAGCCCCCAAAATAATACAAGGTAGATATATAGCTCTAAGGAACCTCAGAGACCATGTAATCCAACTTAGTCATGTAACAATTGAAGAAACAGGCCCAGAAAGCTTGGGTGATAGAAACAGTATTTGAACCCAAGTCCTCTGGCTTCAGGGACAGCTTTAAGAATGGGAGTGGTAGAAGTGGAGAATATGTCCAATTGTAATCACTTCTTAGTCTCCCTGTTGCAGTATCCCAACTAATCCCTTACTCTGGGAGGAAAAAAGTTATCCTCTAAACTTGGTAATCTGAGAGGAGGAGACACGAGTACACAATATGGGAAAGGGCATAAAAGCAAGATGGCTTGAAAAGGAAAATGACTGGCCATAATAAGATGTCTGCAACAAGGAGATCATAGAAAATTGGTAGCCAAAAGCAAACAAATATTTGAAGAAAGGGACATACTGGGGGGGCTTTCCTCTCATGTTAGAAATACGTTATCACGTGGATAATTTGTATGATACATTGTTATCTTTTCAGCGTCAAAAGAACTTAAGGAAAGCCCCTAGCATGCTCTATGGTTCCCGTGGAACATCTATTAGGCAAATAGATGGGAGAAAACAGGCAAAAAATGTGTTACATGAACAGACGTAGATGAGTTATGGCCTGCGTAATCTTTTTTTTTTTTTTGCTAAGGCAATTGAGGTTAAGTGACTTGCCCAGGGTCACACAGCTAGGAAGTGTTAAGTGTCTGAGATCAGATTTGAACTCAGGTCCTCCTGACTAAAGGGCTGGTGCTCTATCCACCATGCCACCTAGCTGCCCCTGGCCTGCATAATCTTGAGGCAGCTAAATATACAGTGGATAGAATACTAACTGTGTGGCCCTGGTCAAGTCACTTAAATTGTCAGATATAAAGTGTACCTACTGTGCAAAGGTGTTGTAAGGATAAAAATAAGATAATATGTGTTAAAAGTATATAGTCGGGGCAGCTAGGTGGCGCAGTGGATAGAGCATCAGCCCTGAAGTCAGGAGGACTTGAGTTTAAATGTGACCTCAGACACTTAACAAAACCCAGCTGTGTGACCCTGGGCAAGTCACTTAACCTCAATTGCCTTAGCAAAAAAAGAAGGAAAAAAAAAAGTATATAGTAGGCTCGATACAAATGTATATCTCCTCTTTCTGCAAGGAAATGTACACATCGATGATCTCAGAGGTCCATTGGAAATTTTTCCTGTGTTAATGGATCTGTTCCCCTTGCCTTTGATACATATCTGTTATAGGGATTCTTTTACCTAAGGCAATCTGTACCATTTGGGAATTCCTTATAAATTTGGTGTATGACAAGGATACAAGTGGGATAGGAGAGAGCATTGAGCACATTTAAAAAAAGAAAAATTCTCTTGAGGCTTTATTAGATTTTTGCTACATCTTTAAAGGAAGCAGGAAAGCCATCTGATTTTCAGTAAGAAACATGATATTCTGCATCACTATAGTTATTTATTTGGCAATATCCTCCATAAGGCTTTGAGTTCTATACACATTCATTTAAACATAAGGTTCCTCCATGTTAACTGCTATAAAACTGGATAAATTCTGAGCATGCCTAATACCAAATCTCAGAGATATGTGAAATTCCAGTATAAAGGGACAGAAATAATATAAACCTTGATTCCATCTCAAGCTACATAATGTCAGAACATTTAATGCACCATTAAAAATGTAGAGATAAAACAAAATATTGGCAAAATAATTTCAGACTTGGAATCAGAAAGCATGGACTTCTTTGGCATTTTTTCATACAGATAAATCAGTGAGAGAAGATATTTGGGCATACATTTCTATATGAATTTAAAGATTTTTCATGAATTTGGCATCTTTTGACTTGTCTTATTGAATCTTCAGGGCATATAAGAGAACCAAATAAGAAAAATACTGATTTAAATGGTCTTGTTTTAAGAAGATTTTGTAGGAAATTCAAAGATGATGATAGTATTAACTCCAGTTTAAAAAAAAAATTAATATTGGAGAAAGAGGGTTCAAAAACAATTACAATTTCTTTTGTAATGATACCTGTAATTCTTTATTTTCAAAGATTCTGCTTTTTAAAGTGGCAGTTATTTTTTAACTAAAAAAGACTAGTGGGTGATTTGTATATGGAAAATATAAGTGAGGTTATAGCTGTGGTTTGTAGGCCCAGACTCTGTTTTTGTATTTCATTTTCTTCGGTGAGTAATTCATACCCACTTTGTGAGCATATACTTGACTAGAAACTCAAACAAAACAAAACATCACCCTGTATCAGTTAAATAGTATTTGGTGATAAGGGTGATAAGAGTTATAAAGAAAATAGGGATGATTTGGTACTAGAATCAGAATTGACCAGAATAGTAATGAAATTCGAAGTATAGAGAAGATTTTAAGTGAAAGGGAACAAGAATTGTAATGAAGGCTCTGTAATGGGATTTTATTATGTCAGTTTGATATTTGTCTCTTCTTTCATTTTATAAATGACATAATATTGCAAATACATTATATTGTATATTAGTTAATAGAAACTTTGCTACTTTACATCATCCTCCAAGCCCCATGATTTCATCACAAGTCTAGAAATTTCCTCCCTTAATGCAGATTGTCAGTTTCTCTTTGGCATACCTTATAGTTATCTGGGACACAGAAGTTAAGCCCATTGTTACACAGATAGGATGTGATCTAGACAGAACTTTGTGTCATTAATTTCAGTATTCACCTCCCAGATATCAAAAAGAGGACTGCATGTAGCAGTTCCATTGCCTTATTAGATAGGAAAAAAAAGTAATGGAGTAGAGCTATGTTGTTTTTATTTCTTTTCAATAAAATGGTAGGAAAAAGTATTAGTTTGAAATAGATTAATGAATATTAATAGCCTGTGAAATAGTTTTCTGAAAGCTTTTTTCCCCAACAGTAATAATAATTATAAATGAAATTTCATGATCATATTCATTATAATGAAATTTCTCTTATCAAAAAAATTCAAGCCACTTAGCTGTCTGAATTCTTCTTTTGTTGTTATAGTACTAAAATTCCAAGACCACAAATATAAAAGACCTATGTATTTCAGTTTTGGAAGAGATTTTACATGTTCTACATTTTTGAGGTTGAGACCTTTTTAAAAAATTGGGACATTTATTAATATGATTGGGTTGATTTACCACAGGGCTCATTAGAATATTGTCCTTTGAAAACTGAATAAAATGCTTGTCTCTTATTCTTTATGTCTAGTTGATTCTTCCTGCATTCCTTATTTATTTATCTTCTATTCTTGTCTTCTGTGAGTAATAGGACACTTGTGTACTTGTGCTTGCTCTCTTTTGTGTAAAATGATGGCTCTGGTTTGTTTTACTTGCCGCATCTTTTTTTTTTTTTTTTTTTTTGCTAAATATTTTTCATACCTACTTTGAATGTTAAGTGATCTTTTAAATCTTGTTCCATTTTAGCTGCAGTCCATTGTTGAATACTTTTGCTTTGCTCTTGGAGGTTTATTTTTACCCCATTCTTTTATAATTAAATATTAAATGTTAAATTTAATGGGGAAAGGCTTTTTATTTTGTCCTGCAATATTTGTATGGCTGTTAAGTTAATTTGTGATTGACGCATGAAAAAGCAAATTATAGCACTTTTTCTTTCAAATGCCTGTACTGCATGCTGTCACATGTGCTTTACATTCATTTTCTCTGTTATACATTTAAAAAATCTTATGTTGCAAATTTGTTTTTATATAGAATCAAGAATTGAAGGTTGGCTATCGGTTCCAAACAGAGGAAATATAAAACGATATGGCTGGAAGAAACAGGTAGCATATATATCTTATTTCTGAATTTTTAGAAACCAATATACTTTTATAACATTTACTCTTAAAAGAGAAAACTTGTGAAAATTGCTGCCCGATACCACTACACACCTGTCAGATTGGCTAAGATGACAGGAAAAGATAATGACGAATGGTGGAGGGGATGTGGGAAAACTGGGACACTGATACATTGTTGGTGGAACTGTGAACAGATCCAATGATTCTGGAGAGCAATTTGGAACTATACTCAAAAAGTTATCAAATTGTGCATATCCTTTGACCCAGCAGTGTTTCTATTGGGCTTATATCCCAAAGAGATCTTAAAGGAAGAAAAGGGACCCACATGTGCAAAAATGTTTGTGGCAGCCCTTTTTGTAGTGGCTAGAAACTGGAAATTGAGTGGATGCCCATCAGTTGGAGAATGGCTGAACAAGTTATCGTATATGCATGTTATGGAATATTACTGTTCTGTAAGAAACGACCAGCAGTATGGTTTCAGAGAGGCCTGGAGAGACTTGCATGAACTGATGCTGAGTGAAATGAGCAGAACCAGGAGATCATTATACACGGCAACAAGAAGACTATATGATGATCAATTCTGATGGACATGGCTCTCTTCAACAATGAAATGTTTCAAACCACTTCCAATTGTTCAGTGATGAAGAAAGCCATATACACCCAGAGAGAGGCATATGAAATGTGGACCACAACATAACATTCTCATGATTTTTATTGATGTTTGCTTGCATTATGTTTCCCTTCTCAGATTTTTTTTTTCTGGTAGATCCGATTTTTCTTGCACTGCAATATAACTGTAAAAATATGTATACACATATTCGATTTGTCAAGTATTTTAACATAATTAACATGTAGTAGGCTTCTTGCCATCTAGGGGAGGGGTGGGGCCTAGGAGGGAAATGTGTAATAGAAAGCTTTGCAAGGGTCAATATGAAAAATTACCCATAGATATGTTTTGCAAATAAAAAGCTTTAATTAAAAAGAAAAGAAAAGAAAATTGCTGCCCAAATAGAACTAATTTCAAAGTAATTACATAATATTATATAATCAAAATATGGGCAAAATGTATTGTTTACAATTAGAGCACAGTATTTTATATGGAACTCAACATTTGACATTTTTTCCATTTTATTTTGCTTCTTTTAGATTGGAGATTAGAATCTAAGATGAGTTTAGTTCTCTGATCTATATAAATATATAACTTTAATGATTTCTTATATTTTAAAATCAACCAAATTTTGCTCTCATTAATTCTCCCTTTTTTTTCTCTCGTTTCAGTATGTTGTAGTAAGCAGCAAAAAAATTTTGTTCTACAATGATGAACAGGATAAGGAACAGTCAAATCCATCTATGGTACTAGACATAGAGTAAGTTGCTTTTGCTTTTAATTTTAGGTAATACGTAGACAACTTGTTCTTTAGTGGTATATTCAACATAATCACAATTACTTTGAGCTTAATATTATTAAAAAGAACAATCATCTTCAGATTACTGTGTCATTTAGCTAAATTTTTCTTAAATTTCTTTCATTATATAAATTTTTTAAAAAATAATGTTATTATTTTACTTTTAGAAGACATGCAAGAAAAACTGCCATAAATTTTAAGTTTTAGATATTCAAGGGGTACTCAGGTTTTTGATTTTCCACTTTGGATTTAAAGTGTTTAGTGATTTTTAAATTCAGGATATCTTGATGGTTAACTTGTAATCTCAATGTTAGATGTATTGATTTAATTTAATGATACAGATCACAAATCATCTACATCTAACCATTGTCTCTGAGGCTTGTCTCTGTAGTAACTATCCTCCGTCTTACCACATGACTGACTCATTTCCTTTTTGGTCGTATATCTTTGATTTTATAGGAGTTTTCCTTCTATAACTTATCTTTAGTAACATATTATAGCCTACTCTACCACTATTTTAGACATCCTCCCTGTAATATCTCTTTACTTCATAGGAGGAAAATAAAGGTATCTGCCCATTGAGGTCCTTAAAATAAGTCCTATAATTACAAATAGAAATTGTTCTATAATAAGCAGGACTTTTTTCCTTTTTATAAAATTCACTTGCATTATGTAGCACGATTAAAAATTTAGAGATTTGTGGTTCCTTGTTAGAATTGGAAGATGGGTAAATAGAACAAGGATAAATAGCAGAAAATTTTGATACTTTGAGGGAAAAGATCATTGGTTATTGAAACTTCAGACAAGCAATGAAAGTAGATATATTTATAGAAATTTATTTATAAGTATACCATGCCTGATCCCTTTTAACAAATGGCTTTACATATCATAGATTAAAGGTAGTACAGATGACTTTTTAAAAATTTTTTTTTTTAAATTTCAGCAAATTATTCCATGTTCGACCTGTAACCCAAGGTGATGTGTACAGAGCAGAAACTGAAGAAATCCCTAAAATATTCCAGGTGAAAATGCTAAGTAACAATTTCTTTTTTTAAAAAAATGCTAATAATATTAATTGGGCATCTGGTTTATAGGGTGAATATAATATATTTCTGTATTTTTGCTCTCTATGTTAATATATTTATCTCTCTCAAAATAGATATTGTATGCAAATGAGGGTGAATGTAGGAAAGATTTGGAGGTGGAACCAGTACAACAAGCTGAGAAGACTAATTTTCAGAATCACAAAGGCCATGAGTTTATTCCTACACTCTATCACTTTCCAGCCAACTGTGAGGCTTGTGCCAAACCTCTCTGGCATGTTTTTAAGCCACCCCCTGCCCTTGAATGTCGAAGATGCCATGTCAAGTGCCACAGAGATCACTTAGACAAAAAAGAAGACTTAATTTCTCCATGCAAAGGTAAAAAGACAAGTAATTGTTCTTGCAACTTAGAACAAATTTAAATAATTTTGAGGTACTTAAGCATCACTTTTATCCAAAAAAATCTTATTAAAACACAAAATTAAAAGATTACAAAATATTTTGTCATTATTAAATGGGAAAAAGGAAAACAACCAGGATTTTATTGCTTTGAATTTGATTATAAGCATAGAGTTCACATTATTTAATCTCAGTATTACTTAATTATGTTTTTGAAAAGGGTAAGTATAGCTTTTAATCCTAAATAATCTTAACATGAGCTATAGTTCTTTAGTTTTGTCTTTGAATAAACAAGCAAATTGACTTACATTGTTATCCATTGATGCCATCAGCAACAGCTTTAAAAAGCATTGCCAAGAATTATGAAATCCTAGGCCAAAATTGTCAACCTTAGGGAACTAGTTGATAATTAAAAAGAATTTATGAAAATATAAGAAGAATTACATGTCTTGAATAAATTTCGTATGGACAGTGAACTCATCACAATTGATAAGAAGAAAGAAAGAAAATTTGATTGCCCATAGTTATTGGGGCAGTGGTTTCAAGGATCCTGTACTTTTGAAAGTAAAAAGTTCTTTTTAGCATTAGTATTTTTTCATTATTGGTGACCTAAAGAACTGTGTGAAAAGACACAGAATTGACATAAATAGACTACATTAAATTACCAGTAATGATTTGCAAGTAAGCAGTGACATAAAGATACCATCAATGAAACATATGATTAAAAAAGGAAGTGAAATTCTCATCAGAAAAGCAAGGGAGAGGATGGATTCCCTTATCTTTTCATTGATGCCCATTTTAGTAGTTAAAAAAATTCAGAGAAAGTCTTCCATATCTTGATCTTCTGGCCCACGAGGATTATTGAAGAACATGGATAAGAATCACATAGAACAAGAGTTGTGCTTGGGTTTTAATCTGCCACTGGAGGCATTGCTCACATTGATAAAATCTTTGAAGTATTGAACTATAAGCAATTAGAAATATTTTGAAATTGATAAATATTAAAAACATATTTAGAAATTTACTTACATATTTAATTTTTGTTTCTTCCCTGTTTACTCATAGTGAGTTATGATGTAACATCAGCAAGAGATATGCTGCTGTTAGCATGTTCTCAGGATGAACAGAAGAAATGGGTAACCCATTTAGTAAAGAAGATCCCTAAGAATCCACCATCCAGTTTTGTTCGTGCATCCCCTAGAACGCTTTCTACCAGATCTAGTGCAAATCAATCTTTCCGGAAAGTTGTCAAAAATACATCTGGGAAAACTAGGTAAGACTTCAAATACCACTTTTTCCTGCACAGTAATTAGGCATCTTTCACTAACACTAGTAACATTCTTGTTCTTAAAAACTAGGTTTCATTCATAGAAAGGACATTATCATTTGTAGACAGGTTTCAGACATGAATTGGAAAATCATTAAAAATTGAATGTGTCAGACAGCATTTACAAACTAATGGAGCATCCATTTTTTATTTACCTTCCGCTTCCAAGTTAAATTTGTATAGCAAGATAGATACATCACACACACACACACATATATATATATCCAACTCTTTATTATTCTCTTAAAACTAAGGGAACACAGTACTATTAGAACAGCAATGGATTGGGAATCAAGAAGCCTGGATTTTCTTAGTCCTGACTTTACCAGTGCTCATTTTGTGTCTATGTAAACTGTAGCGTGATAATTTTCATGTTTTCTAAATGGAAGAGAATTTATAGTAATTTAGTCCTACTTTAATCCAAAATTAGAATAGTAAAACATTCAAAAACAAAGAAATAGGTTTCTTTTAATCCATTTTTACTTGTCTTGGAGGTAATGATACTTTATTGACATCAGGGAACCATTTTTTGAAAATCATTTACATGTATTACAGAATTTCTTGCCTTCTTAAATAGCATAATATATAGTCCAATAAACATTATTTAACTTTTTTTGTGGTGTCTAGGATGCTAATAACAGTAAACCCTCAGCAATACTTAAGCAAGTGTGGGATTGGACTGCTTTATAGTGTCCATTACCTTTGCTTTCAACTCTTAAGGGATACCTTCCCAAAACATTCCCTCCCCTTCCTTTTAATATGCCATCCTGCTATACAGTAAATATCAATATCAATAAGTCAGTATCAATTAAAAAGCTTATTACTAAAACTTAATTTTGCAGAATTCTAATTACTGTGGGCAGTTCGAAGGAGTTTTCCTACATCATATAATTGACTTCTGGTTGCCAAATATGTAGAATATTACCATATTGATGATTAAAGAATATTGTTCAACAGAGTTTAGAAAACTTGAAAATTTTCTTAAATACTTGGTTTTTAAAATGTATTCTTTGTATTAATGGTTTAAAAAAATGGACTGTGCTTGCTAAATTATTTCTCCATAAAGCAAGGTGTTTTATTATACCTTGTCCTAAGAGGCCTTAGAGAGAGTTTCAGGACTATTTGTTTTCTCCCCTCAGTCCATTCCATATGCATAACAGATCCCTCCCTGTGAAGGGGTTTCCTGTATATTTCATTTTTAGAATATGGATAGGACTTATTAGAGAAGGTTCTGATGATGGGTTGTTTTTTGCTTTTTAAATAATTGTGTAAATTAGATATGTTATTTTTAATTTTTGAGTGTCTTGCATAAAAACTAAATAGTTCTGAATATGAAGAAATAGCACTTTTCCAGTAGCTCTCCTGAGCTAAATTTGGGACTGGGCTTACTGTTCTCTTGAGAGAAGACTTTCATTTGACCTTCTACTAGATTCCCAGGAGCTATGTTTTTAAGTCTGTCAGTATTCCCAGGAATGAAGTCAGGACCCTCTTAAGTCTGCAACAGGAAGCCTATTTAGCAATGGCAGAGGCCTCTGAGAACCTTTCTGGGGAAAAGGGCATCTAGCTTGCCTCATTTGTGGGGCACAGGCCATTCATCTGACCTCTTGATCCTGCCCTCAAAACATGATTAAGTATAAATAAACTTTAGGTAAAGGGACAAAATTTAAATGTAGTACAAATTTCATGGGGCCAACCAAGGAAATGGAAGGCACAATTTTCCATGATGTATAATTTCATAAGGGATTAGGCAGCAAGCTAAAGACCTGCTAGCACCTTTGGGAAGCATATACTTAAGGAAAAAATAAGCTGCAGCCCAGGGTAAAATATTTTGCTTTCTCCTACTTTCATGTAAACTTTGAGCCCGTAATAAATAATTTCCTAATAAACAAATATGTCCACTAAGCTGGTAAAAAAGAATGATCAGTTTAAATATCATTAACTTAGGAATGTTTCTTACTAAGAATGTATTTTCCTTAATTATAGTACAGTAACTCCTTAACCTTTGATATGCTATCCCATTTGCAGATATTTGTTTTGATAATTTAAATAACCTTACTTATAGATATATTTGACTTTTTAAATTTCTAATTTTGCTAAACTTCTTTTTCATTGTCATTGTTTTCACTTCTGCTTTGTTCTTATCAGTAGTACCATCATTCTCCCAAGTTATTCATACTCAGAATTTTTGAGTTTTTATTTACTTATCCCTATTTAACAGGTCACCAAGTCTGGTCAGTTCTGTCTTTCAAATACCCTTTATATTCTTTTCCTTCCTCATTAGTTCTGATGCTGCCTGTAATCTCTAGATGAATTTTTCACACCTTCTTGTAATCATCTGCTAACCTTTTTTTCTCCCTACCTTCAGTCTATTTTTGCCTTGAATCCAGCCCCCTGACAGACCACACTGTTGGATTGTTCCTTAGATACCACTTCATTAATGTTCTTATGAAGACTCTTCCATAGAACCCTGTTTTCTACTACACCAAGTCTGAGCTGACTTGCATAGTATGGTCCCCACCTTCCTAAATCTTGCTCCTCTCTGCTGCACCACACTCCCAGCACTCAGTGTCCCTTCTTGGCTGTTGCTCCTGTGTCGAGCCTGGGTGCACTTCTTGTCCTCATGATAGTTCACTGGCCTAGAAGTGACTAGGCATTCCCCCAGGGCCTATCTTTATGTCACTTCACAATTTTACTTTTTTCTGAAAATTTTTCTGATTGTACTCACCTTTTAGATCCCTCTCCCCTGAATTTACATCAATCACAAGTTAGTATCTGATATGCTTTCTTGTATTGGCCTGATAATTTAATATCTGTTAGTCCCATATCTATGACAATTTATCAGCTTCTTGAGGATGAGGAACAGGTCTTTTTTACTTCTTTTATATCCCATCACAATACCTAGGACAGTACTGATTTCATTAATAATTACTTATTAATTTTGTGAGAGTTACCCTATATAGAATAGCATTTTTTAGAGAATTAAACTAAAATAAAAATGTGCTTTAAATTCTATTAGTCACAATTTTATAGTAATCTTTTTTAATTCAGAAGGTACTTTAAAATACTATATTATTTAGGACTGTTATTAAGAAATATTGATTAATAGTAATCCAAAAATTACTGCAATTTTAACTTAACTCTGATGTAGCAGTACAGTTCTGCTTTGGGGGCATGTTGAATAGGACTTTTACTGCTTGTTTTATTTAATATTTATATTTAATAGGATAGTAAGATCATATGTCACTACAGAGTAAATATATGATTAAGCAAGTTTATGTCTGCTAAATTATTACTTTAATTGCTTAGAAATGACTTTTTAGATATTGAAGAGATTAAAATAATGTTTAGTGATTAAACCCTCTTTTAATCTGACTTTTTTTTTTCCCCCCAGCTAACCACATCATATTGATTTATGGAATCTTGTGGGATGTCATCTGAGAAATGGGGCTTCTTTAACCATACAGAGCAGACAGACTGTTCCTTCTGACACAAATATCACAGGCTTCAGGGTTAAGATTGCTGTTATTCTCTCCTTGCTTTGGCACAAAAGCACATTGAGGGTTTTTATTGCGGGTTTGCCTACAGGTAGATTAGATTAATTATTACTATGTAATGCAAGTAAAAGCAAATAAAAAGCTTAGCTAGGTATATTTTTTTAAAAGGTGCTGCCTTTTTACATTTCTAAGAAAATGCCTGTCAATCATGATGGAACAGAATTTTCCTCTTGTGAATGAGGAAGAGAGAGTTTCACTATTAAGATCAGCTCATGGAAGAAGTAAAGAAAATATCTCAAAATGAGACGAACTGAAATTTCTATAGACTCAAGTTTTTGTGCTCTTGCAGGACTGCAGAAGTATCTTAAGAAAGTAATATCATCACTTGAACTTCAGTGCCCTCACTGTAAAGTGTAACAGCCTTAATTTTAATGGCCCATTCTGGACCTGAATGGAGAAGTTAAATATTTTACATTATGCTTTTACAAAATACTGTATATGTCTCAGCAGATTTCTTGATTGAGGGGTAGGAGAAGACAAAAAATAATTACATTTAATCTATGCATTTTTGCCAAGCCATACTGAATTATTTTAATACTAGAGGCATTAGGAACTAACTGTACAAAAGAACGAAGTTTGAAAGCATATTTTGGGGTACATCATTTCTATAATTTTTTAATGTATTTCCTTATGGTTTTAAGTGATAAAGTCATTAAGTTAACAAACATATAAGAAATGTATGCACTGTTTGAAATGTAAATTATTTTTTAGAACACTTTTAATGGGTGGTGCATTGCCCTTCTAGTGCCTTAATTTGAGATAATTATTTTACTGCCATGTCTAAATGTAGAAATTTCCAAAAAAAAAAAAAAACACCCATATTTACTGACAGTTGTGTCAGTGGAATTTTTATTGATAATTGGTTTAATTTAAAGTATTTTTAGAAGTTGATTTGAATTTCACAAATTGAGTACAATCTTTGGATGAAATTACCCACTACAGTAAATGAGTTCATCAAAGTATCTGCAAAAAGTATAGAAAGGTGCATTCATAAAAGCAAAAGCAAACTATGTATGGCATACATCTGTGGTGTTTTCCAGTTAATACAGAAATTATCAGATAAATACTGTTAAACTCTTTGTTTTATAATAAGAGTTGATTTATGGGATGGGCAGTATGATTTTTAAAAAAATTATTTTTAACCAAATACCTCCTCAGTAATTTATAATGGCTTTGCAGTTATGTGTATCAAATAAGAAGCACTGGAAAACTGATTCGTCTCTAGGACGATATGCATGTTTCAAGTGGTATTGAAAGCCGCACTGATGGATATGTAATAATAAACATATCTGTTATTAATATGCTAATGACTCTGTGCTCATTTAATGAGAAATAAAAGTAATTTATGAAAGGATACTTTTGAAAAGACTGCTATGATATTTTCTAAAATTGAAGGTTTTCTAGAATACATATAGAGAATATGCTACATAATCAATTTGTGTGTGTGTGTGTGTACATACATGTAATTTCTTCTCCCAAAAGAGCTAAAATAAAGGTTCTGAAATTAGACTCCTTTAAAAAAAAAAAGACATAATCTATTGCAATGACATTTACAGCATTGTTTTGCATCTCTTCTGATAGTCCAAAAAAACCAAAACAAAAACACAGTAGTTTCTGTTCTAAAGCAGGGATGAGATACTGTTTTAAAGAGGAAAAAATAAACTAGTTTTTCTATTTTTTTTAACAGTTAATCAAACCACATACTAGCAACTTAGGTACAAATCAATCCAGCATCTGCCTTATTCTTATGTATATGAGAGTAGAAGCAATCTATGTAGTTGAACAGTCAATTATATTAGTTAGTTCATGGTAGTGATTGCTCAGCAAATTATAGAACTGTTGGACAGACTAATTAGCTATTCATACTGCAGATAAGAATATAGAACTGGGAGCTAGCCATTGCAGCTTGGTTTGGCCTTTAATTTTTGTTTTAGCAATAACAACAACAAAGCCTTTCTGTTAAACTTTATCAGAATGTGTGTACTATGAATTTTGAATAATGCCAAGGAAGTGATTTAAATATCTAAAACCTTTGATGCATAGATCTCACTGGTAGGCATGCACTTCAAAGAGATTTTTTTTTTAAGTTTCCAGATAAAAATAATTCTCTTGAGTGCTTTTCATAATGGCAAAAAATTATCAAAACAAAGTCCACACCTCTCTATTAAAGAATATGAATGTAATGGAAATATTTCTATACTGTAAAATAATATGAAGAATACAAGAACACATGGCAAGGCAAATATGGATGCAGTATAAAATAAGGAAATGAATATATACAGCGATTAAAACAGTGCAAATGGAAAAGGCCAAAAAAAGAAAAAGAAAGAAATAGAAATTGAATATAGTATAATGATAATGACCAGGTTTGGTCTCAAAGAAGAGAGATGAGAATTTATTCCCCTTTCTTTGCATAGATGGGAAACTATGATATGTATGTTTCATATAATGTCAGGTTCAGTGGGTGCATTGGTCAGTGTTAATCTTTTTTTCCCCTCTTTGTTTTGTTCTTTGTAATAAGGATGGGGAATTGGAAAGTAAAGAGTGTAAAACAAAGTGCTAATACAATTTTTTATATATGCAATGAAAGAGGCTTGAAGACTGTTTAGATGACAAAGTGAAATATTTTACTTTGTGAAAGAATCTAGCTAATCAAATAACAATCCATCAGTGCTCTCAAAATGCAACTAAAGAAGCAGTGGTACAACCAAAGAGAATGGCAACAATCTGCTGCTAAGTAGCACAATGGATAGAGCACTAGGCCTGCAGCTAGGAAAGCTTGAGTTCAGATCCAGCCTTAGCTGGGTGACCCTCAGCAAGTCAACCTCAGTTTCCTCAATTGCAAAAGGAAGGTAACAATATTCATTTATTTCACTGGGTTGCTCTGAGGATCAAATGAGATATTTGTAAAGATCAGTGCCCGGCAGATAGTAGGTACTTAATAAATGCTTCTTCCCCTTCTCTTTCACTTTGATTTGATCCAAAGCAAGCAACAAGACAGATATTGTTCATTCAGTCATGTTTGGCTCCATGACCCCGTGGACCAAAGCACACCAGGCCCTTCTATTCTCTGCTGTCTCCCGAAGCTATCCAAGCTGATGTTCATTTGATTTACATGTCACTATTGATCTCATTCTCTGCCATCCCCTTCTTTAGCTTTCAATCTTTCCCTATATCAGTGTCCTTTCCAATGAGACCTGCCTTCTCATTGTGGTCAAAGTATTTCAGCTTCAGTTTTTGATCTTCCAATGAGTAGTCTGAATTAATTTAAATATTAATTGAATTGATCTCCTTGCTGTCTAAGGGACTGCAAAAGTCTTCTCCAGCACTGCAATTCAAATGTGTTAATCCTATGATGCCCAATTTTTCCTTGTACAATTCTCACAGCCATATATTACTACTACTTGAAAAAGCATAGCTAATGTCTCTGCTTTTTAATATGCTGTCCAGATTTGCGATAGCTTTCCTTCTAAGGATACTTTTAATTTCATGGCTGAAATTGCTGTCTGCAGTGACTTTTAGCCTAAATAGATAAAATTTGATAATGCTTCTGTTTTTTTTTCTCTCTCTTTGCTGGGAGTAATGGGACCAGTTTCCAAGATCTTAAGGGTTTGTTTTAGTTTTTGTTTTTTTTTATGTTAAGCTTCAAGCCAGTTTTTACACTTCTCTCTTACCCTCATCAAAAATTTTCTTAATTCTTCACTTTCTGCCATCAGAATGGTATTGTCTGCATGTCTGAGACTGTTGATATTTCTCTGGCTTTTGATTTGTCTAGTCTTTTTCACATGATGTACTCTGTATATGGGGAAAACTAGGTAGTATAGTGAATACAATACTGGGTTTGGAGTCGGAAGACTTGTGTTCCTGAGTTCAAATCTGACTTCAGTTACTTAACTATATCTTGGGCAAGTTACTTCACCTGTTTGCCTTATTTCTCATTTGTAAAGTGAGCTGGAGAAAGAAATGGCAAACCAGTATCTCCACTATGAAAATCCCCACCACAATACTATGCATATAAATTAAATAATGTACAACTACCAATCTTAAACCAATAAGTTATTCATGTTTAGTCCTGCTGCTTCTTGACCTACATACAGATTCTTCAGAGACAAGTAAAAAGGATCCATTACTTCCTATCTCTTTGAGGACTTGGTATATCTTGTTGCAATCCACACAATCAAAGGCTTTAGTGTAGTTAGTGATGAGACGTTTGTCAGGAGACATTTTTCTGACTTCCTTGCTTTCTTCATATCCAATAGTTTGGTCTATGGTTCCTCTGCCTCTTCAAAAGCCTTTTCTGGTAATTCCTAGTTCACATATTGCTGACGCCTAGTTTGCAGAATCTTAAACACCACCTTTCTGGTATTTTAAACGAGTGCAATTATTTGGTAATTTGAACAATCTTTGCCATTACCCTTCTTTAGAATTGGGATGTAAAGTGGTCTTTTTCAATCCAGTGACCAACTAAACTGTTGTTTTCCAAATTTGCAAGTATTTTGAGTGTAGCATCTTTCAAGATTTTAAATAGCTCAGCTGGAATTGTCACTACAGTTAATTATTAGCAAAGCTTCCAAAGGCCCACTTACCTTAACATTTTCCAGAATATATGGCTGTAGGTCAGTAACCATATAGGTGATATTAAAGTCTTTTTCACATAGTTCTTTTTATGTTCAAGTTACCTCTTCTTAATCTCTTCAACTTTTGTTAAGTCCCTAACAATTCTTGTCTTTTATCATGACTATTTTTGCATAAATCATTTCCTTGATATCTCTTAATTTTTTGAAGAGATCTTTAGTCTTTCCCATTCGTTTTCTACTTTGCATTGCTTTTTTTTTTTTTTTTTTTTTTTGCTGAGGCAATTGGAGTTAAGTGACTTGCCCAGAGTCACACAGCTAGGAAGTGTTAAGTGTCTGAGATCACATTGAACTCAGTTCCTCCTGACTTCAGGGCTGGTGCTCTATCCACTGAACCACTTACCTGCTCCTACATTGCTTTTTTAAGAAAACTATTTCTCCTTGCCTTTCTCTGGAACTCTGCCTTCAGTTGGCTATATCATTTACCTTTCTCATCATCTATTTGTGCAGCTTCATCAAATAGCCCCTTTGCTTTTTTGCTCTTTGTCTTTTTGAGATATTTTTTGTTGTGGCCTCCTGTACCATATTGTACCATGTATCTTTTTCTCTTCAGGTATCCACAAGATCTAATTCATTATCTCTATTCATCACTTCAAGTTCATATTCATAAGGGATGTTATTTATGTTATTCCTATATGGTTTGATGGTTTTCCTTACTTTCTTCAATTTAAATACGGATTTTGCAAAAAGAAGTTCATGATCTGAGCTATGGTCAGCTCCAGATCGTTTTAACTGATTATGGAGTTTCTCCACCTTTGTCTTCAAAATATATAATGTCAGATTTCAGTATTGACCATCTGGTGATGTCCAAGTGTGAAGTTGCAGGCAGAGGTGGAGGCTGGTTAGGGTTAGAGTAGTCAGCTCCAACAGTTGCTGCACAGAGAGACGGGGCCTGGCAGTATGGGCATATGGGGAGTACTCTGAGAGGCTTGAAGCTATGACTGAGACAGTCTCAGAACCAGCACAACTCCCAGCCAGCCCACTGATAAACCTTCTAAACAGTCTTGGCACTTGGGGCAGACCTCAGGGAGAAGACCTTGCAGGAGGCCTGTGACCAGCACAATCTGTATCTGACTGGGGATTGTCAGGGCCACGTCAGAGGGTGGAACCAAGTAAGTAAGGGGAATTATTCAGAGGAGACAAGGGCCAAGACTATTTTGGGCCACTGGGAAACTAACATAGAAGCCAGGGCTTCTGGCAAAAGGCAGGGCTTATTTTTGATGATCCAGTTCATAGCTATAGCAGCCAGCCCACCCTCTCTAAGACAGCAGGAGAAAGCAGACTCTGGTCCTAGTACCAAGTCTCAATTGAAGAACAGTGAGTCAATCTGGAAATATGAATAAACAGGAGAAAAAAAAAAACACACACACACCACAAGACAGTGAACAAATCTTATAATGCAGGTTTAAAAACCCAAGAAGGAAACTCATAAAAGAATTGACTCCACAAGTACAAGCAATACAAGAATGAATCGAAATGAAATGAGATAAATATGAAATTCAAGCTCTTGAGGGCTTGCCAAGAGTCCCAATTGTAATGTACCAATCAAATTACCAAGAAGATATTTTATAGAATTTGATAAAATTTTTTTGGAAAAACAAAAAATCTAGATTAACAAGGAAAATGAAGAAAAGAGGTAGAGATAAAGGCAGACCTCAAATTATGTTAAAAAAAATAGCAGTTGTCAAAACCACATTGGGAAAGGGAGACAAGGGCGGGGAAGAGGGAGACAGTTCAATAGAACATAATGGACAAGAAAGAATTGGAAACAACGGAAGCAGCAAATCATCGTTCAATAAACCAGAAAATGTTACCACATGTTGTATCACATATCTGTATGATTAAAAACTACTGGGAAAACCAAACAACAGAAGCAATTGCAAAAGATA
The DNA here is from genome assembly GCA_023553655.1 of Myrmecobius fasciatus. Classification (NCBI taxonomy): domain Eukaryota; kingdom Metazoa; phylum Chordata; class Mammalia; order Dasyuromorphia; family Myrmecobiidae; genus Myrmecobius; species Myrmecobius fasciatus. Next base: position 134 of record JAJPUD010010904.1, on the reverse strand, counting down.
AAATAGACAGCTTTGATCATGTGAAACCCAAAACCTTCTGCAAAGGCAAAATGGATGAATAGGTGATATATATATATATATATATATATATATGTATATAAAACAGTTTCCCCCCACCCCCTATCCCTAGATGA
>JAJPUD010010903.1:33063-58088 GCA_023553655.1 Myrmecobius fasciatus | reverse complement strand
CGGGGAAAAAAAGTTTTTTTGCAAAGGTCAATGTTGAAAGGTCACTCATGTTTTGCAAATAAAAAGCTTTATTAAAAAAAAAAGACATATGCTTACAAAAGATAAATATCTGCTAATGTCATCTAAAGAGAGGAAGGAATCTCCTGTGGTTGATGAACTCTTTCAGATACTGCTATTTACAGATGATATTCTACTGATTACATTGAGCTCTGAAATATTATAAGAGTTTCTTAATGAGATCTATGTCAATGGAATTAAAATCAGCCTAGCAATTCATTCAGGAAAATCCAAGTGGATGGAGAATTCAGATCACAACATGCAGTTAAATGGACAGCCTGTTAAATTAGTTCATCTTGGACAAACATTTCAGATTGGCAACAAGCTAAGTGGTATTTGAAAAAGAATAGGCTAAACATATTTAGGAAAATGTACCTCTTTTCCAGCGATCCCAAATTCTAAATGCCCTCCTAAGTCCTCATTTTATAACCAGTATTTTCCTGGCCATTGCCCTATAGCTGAGAATCATGGAAAAACATAATTAAATGTTACTTAAAAGACAATGAGATTGAGTGTTAATAAGGATGACTTTATAGCAAGTGATATTGAAGATATCATCAAGGTTATCTATGACTTGAAAAGGATGCAGGGGGATTAAGTAGTAAGCATTGCAAATAAGGAGATCCACAATTTGTTAAAAGTACCAGAGGAAATCCACCAGCACATTCTATAGGTCCTCTCTGGAAGATTTTGTGGAAAGCATGGAGTATAAAGCACAGCATGAAAGGCTAGGATGGCTTGCTATTTGCACTGATCTATGGAATATTACATTGATATAATCATGGATCTTATGGAATGTTGAAGCACCTTAAACAAATTATTCATTCACTTCAGAAATTATGGTGTATTATATTTTCTTCAAATACACATCAAACCTAAAAGAAATGATCTGAAGAATTACATGAATCTCCCTAACCAACTTACAGTGGTCCCTAGACCATGTCATTAAATTACAGATTTATTTCATCTGTTTCTGTAATCTTTTCACAGTCACTTAAGTAATGGAGGTGAAGTGTAGTAGAAAAAACTTCTGACTCCAAGTTAAAAGACCTGGATTTGAGTTTTAATTCTGCTGTGTATGAGATACTTCATCTCTCTCATCCTCCACTTCCTTTCTGTGAAACACTGATGACAAAACTTGTACTAGTTGCTATCTCATGGGTTATTGAGAGGATGAAAAGAAATTTTAGGAGAAAAGTACTTTGTAAACCTTAAAGCACTATAAAAATTAGAGGTGTTAAAAAATACAAAGCGCTTTAGAATCACAAAACATTATTTAAATTATTTTTTTGTTTGAACAGGATTTGTAATTTCATCAAGTCAGGAAGTTCCTGGTGATTTCTTCTGCCAGTGAAGATGAGTATGTTCTCAGCAAATTATAGTCATAGAGAGTTACGTGGGAACACGGGACATCAGAAAAATCTGGGTTCAATTCTTGCTTTTTACACATACTAGCTGGGGAACCCTGGCATGTGATTTCTGTTGCCAGCTCTCCATATTAGCTCTCAATGGCCAAGTTGTTAAATTTTCACTAAATTTTCACACAAGAAAAGAGGTAAACACTTCAACTTGGGGCTTGATTTACTTTTTTGTGGATTGTATAAACTTAAAATGATGGAGATAATGTTAATAATGCAGATTAAACTTAAAATTGTGTCAAAGAACTGATTGTTTAATATTTATCAGTACCCTCTTGGGCAAATCATAACCTCTTAATGCTTTAGATATATTTCTCTACAGAAATCTGGCCTGTTATTATTTAAAGAAATTTGCTACAATCATTACTTATCCTCACAATTTACCTGTATTTGTGAACTTATCTCATTGTAATTTTCACAGTGTTTTAATTTCAGCTCTATAAGTCAGATAAAAGGAATTGTGATGGGATGGCACATTAAAGAGACCTGTTCATTATCATCCCACCGCTCAGCAGTGAAATAAGAATTAGAATGTAAGATACCTGACTCCTTGTCTTATAATGCTTCCTAATATGTCATATATCACTTTCATTTAGGTCAAATATAAGTTAAATCAGAAGTTTCTTGGATAGAATGAGAAGGGATTAATGAAAGCCTATTTGACAGCCTCCTTGGTGAAATGAGGGAGAATTTGGCCAAAATGTTCCATGATACTTCTGGCCTACGGGACCAGATCAGAGATGACCAATTCTCTAACCCACCCTACACATGAAAAAGAATGTAAACTGCCAGGGAAAAAGTCCTGCCTTTAAAACCTGTGCTGTGGTATGGGACCTTCCCATTGGGAAAGCAGCCAAGGCAAACCTCCTTCAAGTTTCCCAGCTGCTAATAGGCTGATTCTAATTTCTCTCCTGCCCTGTGCTTGCTTCTCTGGACCAGTTTTTAGGTTATCATGGTGGAGATGATGGGCCTTTAGGGATATTTTAAAGCTCACACCCTCCTATCCTTCATTTATATCTAAAGCTGGAAGAGATCTCAGAGGCCATTTAATTCCACCCCTTCATTTTACATATGCAGAAACTAAGGTCTAGGGAGGTAAAATGCTTCCCCAAGACAATCTAAGTAATAAGCATAAGGATTATCAGTAGGAGAGATTGCCCAAGACAGAATCATCAGGATCTAAATAAGACAGATGGGTTTGATTTAGAGATACATTCCGGTTTTCAAGCTGCCCTACCTTTGTTTTAAAACTTTAACTGCTGAGTTTTCTGAATGTAATAATAGTCCTATTGTCGAGGCTTGGTCTGTATGGGCCTAAGTTGCTAAAGACCCTAAAAATTGTATTTCTTGGGGCAGCTAGGTGGCGCAGTGGATAGAGCACCAGTCCTGAAGTCAGGAGGACCTGAGTTCAAATCTGCTCTCAGACACTTAACACTTCCTAGCTGTGTGATCCTGGGCAAGTCACTTATGCCCAATTGCCTCAGCAAAAACAAACAAACAAACAAAACAAAAAACCTAAATTATTTCTTCTCAGCATAGGAAGAGAGGAAGTTAAGAGAGGAGGATGGCTCCCTGGAGTGAGTGGGAGTTTAAAGGGGTGAAAGGACATAGAGAAAGGAGTGCCCTCTGGTTTCTCCAGCACATGAGATAATAGGGCAATCATATTTACAATTCCTTTCTTCAAATACAAGCCTCCCAGAGAGATTCTAGCTATTGTTCAGTTGTGTCCAATTCTTCCTGACCCCATTGGGGATTTACTTAGCAGAGATACTGAAATGCTCTGCCAATGCCTTCCCCAACTTATTTTATAGATGAGGCAAACAGGGTTAAAGTGACTTATCCAGGATCACACAGCTAGTAAGTGTCTGAGGCCAGATTTGAACTCAGGAAGAGTAATTGCCCTGATTCCGGTCTAGGTTTTCTGGCTCCTGTGTCTCCTAGCTGCAGAGGTAAATGCTAAAGAGACAGGGGGTAAAGACAATTTTTTAAAAATTGCAGATGTTCACTCAGATGGTTGAAGCACCAAGGGAGGAAGAAACATGCTAGGAACTGAATGAAGGTCCTTCTCCCCTTCCCTACTGGAACCTGTTTCAGATGTGCCTTTTTTGTCTATTAAAGACGGCATCAGACTGATCTGATTGTACCTTTCATTAACACCTGTGCTTAACCCGTCCTGTATGGTTCTTTGTATCCCTTTGTTAGCTGCAGAAAAGGATTAAATAGCTCTGGGAGTCACAAATGAGAGTATGCTCTTTCCTAGTTCAGAGCTGGGGTCCCAAACCCCAGCCCACTGTTAAAGAATTATTGCTCTCCTGTCTTGGGGCCATCATCACAATCGATTCGTGTTTTCATAACTCTACTTTCAAGTACAGAATTACTACAAACTTGGGGCTTGTTAAATCTGCCTCATTAGACCATGAGCTAATGCTGCAGCTCCTAGGCTTCAACCAAACACCATCAATTTTCACCAGCTTGCCCTACAACCTGTCCAGAAGGGCAGGGACAGAGCCTGACAGGTGATGACCTTGACTCTTTAAAACCCTCAATCTAAGGGATTTTGAGGAAGCTAGCTAACTGGTTAACAGCTGATGGCTGTCAGTCATAAACGCCTCATTCACTGATCAGTGGCAGTGAGCATTGTCCCCAGGGTACAGCAAATCAGGTGACTGCCCAATGCTCCAAATTTTATAAGGTTCCTGCCAGGGACCAGATGGTTGGAGCTGCAGTAAGGCAATGGGCAGGGAAATTGTCAACAGAGCTCTGTCTCTGTCTCTCTGTCTCTGTCTCTCTGTCTCTCTCTCCCTCTCTGTCTGTGTTTGTCTCTTTCTCTATGTCTCTCTCTCTGTGTCTCTGTCTCTCTTCTCTCTCTCCCTTCCTCTTTCTCTTTCTGTGTGTAGCTGTCTCTCTGATGCTGTCTCTCTGTCTTTCTGTGCCTCTGGGTATGTGTCTGTCTCTGAGTGTGTCTCTCTATATCTCTGTGTCTGTCTATCTCTGTCTGTCTGTCTCTCTCTCTGTCTCTCTCTCTGTCTCTCTCTCTCTCTCTCTCTCTCTCACACACACACACACACACACACACACACACACACACTTATGTACATTAATCATCAAGCAGGGAGAGAGGTCGAAACTGTGCTTAGCCAACCAGAGACAATGTCTCTTTTCCCCTCAGACAACCCCCTCAGACCATGGGCTGCCTTTTACAGGGCCTTTTCCCCTTCACGGTTGTCCTTGATGATCATTACAACTGGATTTTACGTGTTCAGAGGTCCTTAGTAACAGTAGTAGTATTCATAGAAAGTTTCATAGTCAAAGGTCCTTTTCAGTCGTTAGAACATTAATCATTCGTCATCACCAGCTAATTAACATTATACAAAGGAAAGGGACAGAACTAGAGGGAGGCAACTTGACCCTGATGACAAGACCTACCAGCAGGAGCAGAGACCAGAGACAAAATTCAGAGTTCTCTTTGTGACTCCGGGGGCATAGCAACCAGAACGACATGGGGTATTTTAGTGAAGATGGGTTGACCTGCAGTTTTAAAGCCCTTCACAATCTTGATCCACCTTACTTTTTTGGATTTATCTCACATTGTTCTCATTCTGTTCCAGCCAAACTAGACAACTTTACTGTTCTTCAAAGACATCTCCCAACTCCATGCCTTTGTCTGTACTGTCTCCTCCCTCTTGCCACATTTCTGCCTTTTAAAATCCTTAGCTTCATTCTAGTTCAGCTCACATAACACCTCTAACAGGAGGTCTTTCCTAATCATTACAGTTGTTAGTTCCCTTCCCTTCCTCATATATTTAGGCAAATCTAGTCACATGTTCTATCTTCAATCTTCTTCACAGAACGTAAGCTTTTTGGGGACAGGGACTGTTAATCCTTTTGTCATTTTATCCTCCACGCCCAGCACTGTGCCTTGAATGTAAAGATCCTTTTAGAAGTCTTGTAAAATTGTCTTGGATTAGGTTAGCCTGCCTTGGTGAGCACTCAGGAGCAGGTGAGTTTGTGTTATGAGACTCTATGCATTAAGGAACTTTTTGTTCTTCCAAGAGTCTTCAAGTATACAAAGTCTTAAAAGCTGCCTCCTTCCTTCCTATCTTTACCCCCAACCCCATACTTTTACCAGAAGGCCATGAGCAATTCAGATGGCTTTGCAATGCAAAAAAAAATAATGTAGCTAAAAAGCAGCCAACTGGAAACTGAGTTAATCATTAATCATCAAAATCTACTTTATATACAGCATGAAAAATTACAGTATAAGCTAGATGTAAAGGACCAATATTGACCTTGGTAATTGAATCCAACTTGATATATGTTCACTTTTATGTGGCAGATGAACCCAGATATTGTCCAGGTAGGAAATTACCTATTCAAGGTGCTGAAGTTCTTGCTGACACTCATTCTGGAATGGATAGTTAGTATTTCCTGGTTCTGCAGCAGAAGAACTGAGTTCAAGTTCTGTCTCTGGCACTTGCTGCCTGTGTCATCTTGGTGATGCACATCACTTAACTTTTCTGGGGCTTAGTTCCTTCTTTTGTGAAATCAGAGTGTTGGACCAGATTGCCTTTGATGTTTGGGAGAGGAGAAGGCTTAAAGTTAGCCTTCAGTGCTTCATGTTGTCATGCCACAATATTTTTTATGATATGTTCTTTTTTCTTCTTTTTTTATTGTGAACTCAATCATCAGCAAGCAGCTATAATCTTTTGATAAGTATAACAAGGTATATTCTAGGAGACATTGATAAACTCCATTTTGATGAATTTCAAGTTTATGGCTACTTATGACACTAGACAAAAATTCATTTCTGGTGAAATTAATATCTGAGCAACTTTCTTAGAAAAGGGGAAGGCTGGAGGACAGAGGAAGTGAAATGCAGCATCCTTGAGTGTGTGTGGGGGTAGTAATAGGGAACACTTGTGCATTAATGAAATGGGACACTATGGTCCCAAAGACACAGAAGTGGAGAGGTAGAGCCAGAGTGAAAAAGTCTTGATCAGTACATAGTTACTGGACCAAAGGAGGGAGCTCCTGGAACTAAAAGAGGGAATTAACTAAATCAAGCAAAGGAGTCCCTTGACTACAATGAATTTTTGCAATAAGCAGATGCCAGAGCCAAGGAGCAGTGAGAAACAGACCCTTACTATTAAGGAGTAACCATGAACCTTGCCCTCCAGAGGCACTGTGAGTATATGGATTGTGCGGGTCCAGCACAGATGGGCAAATTCTTTATAGACCCTTAATGGTTATGGAAGACCAACCATGGTGGTCTGGAGAAATGGATAGATACCTAGAAGGGGCTCACTAATAGGAAAAGAGTCAACACTCAGGCAACATTGATTATTTTTTTCTCCAGGGGAGGGAAGGAAAAGTATCTTTCAGTCCTTGAATAATAGTGTAAGATAGGCAGCCAGGTGGTTCAGTGGACTTGGAGTCATGAAAAACTGAGACTATATCCTTCCTCACCCATTTGTTAGTTCTATGATTAACCTCCCTCTGCCTCAGTGTCCTTATATGTAAAACAGAGACTTTAGCACCTATCTCCCAGGATTGTTGTGAGGATGACAATATAACATGTACAAAGTACTTTGCAAACCTTGAAATGCTATGCGAATACTAACTTCTATTATTAATCCTGAATGACTGTATATATTCTTAGGAAGGGGAAGATACAGAAAAGGGACAAAAAAAATACAGCAGCTCTAAGTGTGAATCTTGTATTTTCTAAAAGGTGAGAGAAATCCTGCTCTATAGGTTTGTTGTGTTGAATAGAGTGCTTTCACCAGAATTGGGGAGCTGCAATCTTTTAATGTAGACATACACATGAATTTAATTATGATGTTTCCCAGAATAAAACTATTGTTAGAGAATATATGTCCATAGAAGGATAGCATGGAGATCATGAGGAAGCAGCAGTGGTGGGACTAGGTCAGGCTACAAAAGGTGGAGTCTCATCAATCAGAAGCCCAGGACTTCAAGGAAGAGTGTTGAGTAGAAGGTGGAAGCTGGAGCTGGAGGGCAGGTAGAAGTATGGTACAGAAGCAACTGGGGAGCAAAGACTGTATCCTGGAGAGGAAAGACTGTATCCTGGAGAGGGGCTGAGACATTACTTTTTTTTAATATATAAAGCTTTTTATTTACAAAACATATGAGTGATTTTTCAACATTGACCTTTGCAAAAACTGTTTTTTCCCAAGCTTTTCCCCTCCTTCCCCCCAACCCCCACCCCTAAATGACAGGTAATCTAATACATGCTAAATAGGATAAATTATATGACAAATACAGTACATGTATACATATCTATACAGTTATCTTACTGCACAAGAAACATCAGATTCAGAAAGAGAAGAAGAAAAAACAACCTAAGAAGGAAAACAAAATGCATGGAAATATTCACAGAAAGCATTAAAATGCTATGTTGTGGTTCACAATCAGTTCCCACAGGCCTCTCTCTGGATGTATATGGCCATCTTCATCACTGAACAATAGGAAATGGTTTGAATCACATCATTGTTGAAGAGAACCATGTCCATCAGAATTGATCATCGTATAGTCTTGTTGCTGTGTATAATATTCTCCTGGTTCTGCTGATTTCACTCATCATCAGTTCATCCAAGTCTCTCCAGTCCTCTCTGAAATCCTCCTGTTGGTCGTTTCTTACAGAACAATAATATTCCACAACATTCATATACCATAATTTATTCAGCCATTCTCCAATTGATGGGCATCCTTTCAGTTTCCAGCCACTACAAAAAGGGCTGCCACAAACATTTTTGCACATGTGGGTCCCTTTCCCTCCTTTAAAATCTCTTTGGGATATAGGCCCAGTAGAAACACTACTGGGTCAAAGGGTATGCACAGTTTGATAACTTTTTGAGCATAGCTCCAAATTGCTCTCCAGAATGGTTGGATCCGTTCACAGTTCCACCAACAATGTATCAGTGTCCCAGTTTTCCCACATCCCCTCCAACAGTTATCATTATCTTTTCCTGTCATTTTAGGGGCTGAGACATTACTGATCCAATCTGGTGCATACAAGTTCAGAATTTAGATCTGGAGCTATAGACACTTTCTCCTAGGTACTTAACCATTCTCTTTTTTTAATTGCTATAACTTTTAAAATAGTATTTTATTCTTCCAAATACATGCAAAATAGTTCACCTTTGCAAAACTTTAGGTTCCAAATTTTCCTCACTCTTCCTTTCCCCCTCCCCAAGACAGCAATCAATTTAATATATTAGTCATCCTCTTATACTTTAAGGACAATCTTTATTTATTTTTCTTCACATTGAATTGTTGCCTGTCAGCATGCTGACCCATTATGTGATTAGCATTTCCAAACTCTTATAACAAATGAATTCAGCAAACATTAATTGAACATCTACTGTTTTCAAGGCCCTATATGCTATAAAGTTGTGGGCATAAACATGAGCATGGTCTTTACTTTTAACAACCATAAATATTTTTACTTTATTTTTAAGTCTTTAAAACAAAGACACGGTCTTTGCTTCTAAGTAGTTTGTAGACCAGTGAAAGGGAGTAAATATTTTTACTTTATTTTTAATTTTTCAAAACAAAGACACAGTCTTTGCTTCTAAGTAGTTTGTAGATCAATGAAAGGGAGTAAGACATGTACACAAAAGGCCATAAAATAAAAATATACTGTGTTAAAAGCTATGTAGAAGGCACCATCCTTCTAGTCCCCCTGGTTCATAACATCAGGGTTAACTTCAATGCTTTACTCTTAGTCACCCAATATATCAAGCCAGTTGCCAAATCTTGCCATTTCTATCTCCACAACATTTTTCAAATCTGTATCCTTCTCTCTACCCCCACACAGCTGTTGCCTTAATTCAAACCCATATCTCTTCTTACCCAAATTATTGCTATGGCCCCCTAACTGATCTCCCTAATTCAAGCCTTGCCCCACTCTACCCCCCATTCTCCATCACCTCATGATTCCAAAGTGATTTTCCTTAGTCAAAAATCTCTCTCCAATTTACTCCAGTGGCTCCCTTTTCCTTGAGAATAAATCATATACTCTTCTGTTTAATTTTCAAAGCCCTCACATCCTCCATTGTAGCTTCATTTTCCAGCCTCATTTTACTTTCCTTCCCCTCTCCCTTTCTTTGATATGAACCAAATTGGCTATCTCTTGTGCCTCCTATAAGGTAGACCATCTCCTATCTTGGAACTTCTGCATTAGAATAATTGCCTCCTCATCTCTACCTATTGAAGCCTCCTCTTCCTTTATGAATCAGCTTAAATGCCACCTTCTCTATGAAGTTTTTCCTGATTCCCCCCTCCAATGGCTAGTATGCTCTCCCCCCCCAAAAACACCTTGTATTTGACTGTTTTGTATTTATTATTTACATGTGTATTATATCTTCCATGGAAAGGTAAGTTTTTTAAGAGAAGGGGATTATTTCATTCTTTTCAGCACCTAGAACACATACTAAGAATTTAATAAATACTTAATGATTGATAAATTAAGTTCAACCTAGCAGAGTTCTCCAATTTAGCAATGCTTAAAAATTTATGCATATTTAATGTATATTTATATATGCACACACATATATAACATAAATATGTATACATTTATACATGTATGCATTTGTATACAAAATTATATATTTATAGATACATATATACATATCTATTCATATATGTGTATACAGATATAAAAATATCTGCATATGCATATGCATATGTCTATGTATATATGCACATTTATATTAATATATCTTTTCATTTCACATAATATGTATGTATGTATATAACATATATGTATACACATATTTATGTGTGTATATACATTTATGGCAGCTAGGTGGCACAGTGAATAGCTTTGGGTCTGAAGTCAAGAAGTGATGGTTGTTCAGCCATTTTTCAGTTGTGTCAGAATTTCATGACCCCATTTGCAGTTTTCTTGGCAAAGACATTGGAGTGATTTATCATTTCCTCATTTTATAGCTCATTTTACAGATGAGCTGCAAAGTGAGGCAAACAGAGAGAAGTGACTTTCCTAGGAGCACACATAGCTAGTGTCTGAGGTCATGTTTAAATTCAGGAAGATAAGTTTTCCTGACTTCAGACCTGGCTCTCCATCCACCTAAATTTATATACAGTCTCAGATACTAATTGACTGTGGACAAATCATTTAATTTTTTTTCTTTTCCATTTTTAACTGTAAAATGGGAATAATAATAGCATCTACTTCACAGGGTTGTTGTGAGGATCAAATGAAATATTATTTGTAAAATGTTTAGCTCAGTGTTTGACATATTCTAGGCACTTAATAAATGCTTGTTTACCTTATACATATATTTATACATATGCATATGTATGTATGTATGTACATACATACATATATACATACACTCTCATGGGTGCTTTTCCTTTTTTTCAACTACTATATTTTTACAGATTTATAAGGGATCATATTTTGTTAAAAGAAAGAGCTGTCTCAGTCTGTGGGTGTTTTTTGCAGGATACATTATGCACAACACAAAATGTTGGGGTCCAAATGTTGGCACCAAATATAGCACAAATATGGGGCTCTGTTCACACATGATCTTTTAGCACTGCATTATGATATATATTCATGAATATAAATGTATATATATAAAATCACTTTATAATTTGTAGAATAATGTCTCTGATGAAATTCAAGAATATGATAAGTAAGCAAAAATATATGTGTATTTGCCCCTCAATTAATTTTAGTGCCTAGAAAAAAAGAGATCCATGATTGTAGAAGCAACAACCCCTTGAGCATAAAAGTTACAGAGAATGAACTGGTCTCTATGTGGTTCTGCCCTTAAATAATGTTTGGCTCAGTTGATAGGTTTGTGGTCCCTGGTTGGCAGAACAACCACAAATGAGAAGAAACCAGTCAAGCACATCTCATCCTTGACCAGACCAGATGCTCGTGGGCACATTTCTTTGCAGGTTTACTAAACAAAAGTAGAATTCAGAACAGATGATTATGTCCAACCTGTGTTGATAAAAAGGAATTCCTTCACTCAGGAGTTCCCTGTGCCAATGAAGTCAACAATCCAGTCCCTTCTGCAGTCCTCATCACCAAATCTGGAATTAAGAACCAGTCCCTCTATCCCTCTTGACAAAAGCTGAAAATTGTGTGTGTTTCTTCTTTAGCATAACAATAGTCTTGTGCCCACCCCAAAAGAGGTCATTATGTGGATCAAATAAGATGATATAATTCTAAGAGCTATATAAATGTTAGCTACTATTACTGCATATATTACACAAAAGAGGCTGCTTAGAATACTGTACTCAGTGCTGGACTTGAAAGCAGGAGGATTCTGTCTAAATATCTAACTATATGACCCTGAACAAATCTAAATTAATCTCTCTCTTCCTCCATTTCCCCTCTTATGAAATGGAGGCACTTATATCAAAGGCTGTAATGAGGATGAAACAAGATGATATATGTAAAGCACTTTGCAAACCTTAACATATTATAAACATGTTCTATATCATTTTCCTACCACTGGGTTAGCAAGTCTTATTGATTTTTTATCTCCACAACAACTCTGGGAATTGTCCCTTTCATTGATTCCCATTGCCAACATCCAGGACAGTAATTCCCACTTGTCCAGATTGCCACAGTAGCCTTTATTAAGAGCCTACTATGTGGTGGCACTTTGCTAAGATTTGGAGATACAAAGAGGCAAAATATAGTCAATATAGCTTTCAAGAAGCTCACGAACTAGTGATTCCCTACTTTTTCCCACCTGGACCAGTATCCTTTGGTCTTCTGTGCTCTGGATTTCCAGATCCCATTAATCCACGCTCTGAGGAAATTAATCCACCCATTTTTGGAGCCTCCCCCTTTGGGTCTAGCTCTGGTGAATAGAGACTGAGAGAATGCAAAGTAGCCCCCGTAGGTAATCGCGTCTACTAGCTGGTCCTCAGACTTCAGACCTTTTCCATCCATCCATCTATCAAGAAGTCTGATTATGTGCCTAGCTGTTCCTCTCTTTACCAGCACCACTATTTCCACCTCTTGGCTTTAGACATTATAATCAAAATAATGGCATCATTGCTTCTGAGAAGGTGATGTCAATCTACTGCCTTTATGCATCAACTTCCTATCCCTATGACACTTTAGATCAAAACTCCTTTCTCTGATCACCAGTCTATATATGTTGTCTTCCCCAATAGAATGTAAATTCCTTGAAGGCAGAGAGACTGCCTCCATTTCTGTATTTGTATTCCTGGTACTTTTTATATGCTTGGCACTTAGGAAATAATTAATAAACACTTTTGAAATTCATTTATTCAACCTTTTCCCTCAGAGATCATATAGAATTTATGTAGTATTAATATTATTACTAATAAAGACAGATAAATTACATAGCTAGGTAGACTACTAGATAATGCAGTACATAGAAAGCCAGATCTGGAAGATCTGAGTTAAAATCTTATCTCTAAACACTGCGTTATCTAATAGCTTGCCATCTGTCTCTCTCGGTCTCTCTGTTCTGCTGTCTTTATCTCATAGCACTGCTCTGTACACAAAAGTTATTTATTTTTTTTCTTTTTGTAGTATGCCAATCAACAAGCTTTTTTCTTATTTTTTAGAAAATTTTTACTTATTTTTAATATTCTTTTTGTTTTTAAACTTTGAATTCCTAATTCTGTCCATCTCTCCCATCTTTCCCCAACTTGCAGAGAAGGCAAGCAAAATGATACCAATTGTAAAAGTGAAATCATGCAAGATAGATTTCCATATTAGTCATCTTACAAAAACAAAAGCAATAATAAATATTGAAAGTGAGACAATTACACTTCAGCTTGCACTCAAAGTTTAGCACTTTACTCTGCAGATGTGGATAGCATTTTTTCATCTTGAGTTCTTTGGAATTGTCTTGAATCATTGTATTGATCACAGTAGCCAAGCCTTGTATAGTTGATTATTATAGTAACATTCAGCAAGTATTTAAATACCTATTATATTGCACAAATAGAGCTAAGCACTAGGAATACAAAGAAAGATGAGAATTTGCTCTCAAGGAGCTCATAGTCTAATGGGAGTGATGATATATACTTAAATAGATATAGCATAAATACAAAATGAGTATAGGTATACCTTAGAGATATTGAGAGTGCAGATCCAAATCATGCAATCAAGCAATAATTGTAATAAAAGTGTCTCATTAATTTTTTTGTTTTCCCAGTGCATCCAAAAAGTTATGTTTACACTATTATGTAGTCCATTAAGTATGCAAGAGTATTATGTCCAAAAAATGTACATGCCTTAATTAAAAATAATTTATTGAAAGAAAAAATGCTACCTATCAACTGAGCCTTTGGCAAGCTATGACCTTTTTGCTAATGGAGAGTCTTGCCTCAATGTTGATGGTGCTGACTAATTTTGGTAGTGGCTGCTGAAGCCCAGGGTTACTGTAGCAATTTCTCAAAATAAGACCAATAAAGTTTGTTGCATCAATTCACTCTTCTCTTCAATAGAACTCTTAAAAGCCACAATACTATTACTAACTGGCCTAATTTCAATATTGTGTCTCAGGAAACAGGGAAGTCTGAGGAGAAAGAGAGGCAGGAATGGCCAGTCAGTGGAGCAGTTAGAACACACACAGCATTTGTGGATTAAGTTCATCATCTTCTATGGGTACAGTTTGTGGTGCCTCCAAACAACTACATTAATAACATAAAAGACCACAAATCACCATAACAGATATAATTATAATGAAAAAGTTTGAAATATTGCAAGAATTACCAAAATGTGATACAGAGACAAGATGTGAGCACATGTGGTTGGGAAAACGATGCTGATTGCACAATGCAAGGTTGCTACAGAAGTCCACAAACTTTCAATTTGTAAAAAACAAAAAAAAAACCTAAAAAAACAATATTTGCCAAGTACAATAAAATGGAAAATGCACTTCATTCTTCTCAAAGTAGCTGAGATGACAGAAGAAGATAATGATAAATGTTGGAGGGGATGTGGGAAAACTGGGACACTAATGCATTAATTGGAGGAGCTGTGAACTGATCTAGCCATTTGGAGAACAATTTGAAACTGTGTCCAATGGGCTATAAAAATGTGCATACCTTTTGATGGAGTAGTGTCTCTACTGAGTCTGTATCCCAAAGATCATAAAAGAGAGAAAAGGACCCAGATGGGCAACAATGTTTGTAGCAGTAGTTTGGGAGGGAGAGCACCAGCAATTGGGAGTATCAGGAAAAGCTTCATAAAGAAAATGGTGCTTCTGCTGCATCTGAATAGAAAAGGAGAGATTCTGGGTGAAAAGGGGAGTGCATTCCAGGTATGAGAGACAGCAAGTGCAAAAGCAAAGTGGCTGGAGATAAAGCATCTTGTGAGGAACAGAAGGAAGCCCAGAGGATATCTGGTACACCCTCAGCACCAGAGCAGTATACCAGCGGTTCTTCTGAGGGTGATGTTGTAATTAACCAACATATTAAAGCAACAAAGGTCAAAAGAGATAATATAAAGACATCTAATAAATGTATAGCAGATTTTAGGGTTGCAAAGCATTTTCGATGGATGAAATAGACATTTATGAAGCACTATGTTTCCGGCACTGTTAAGTTCTTAATAAAGATCATCTAATTTCTTTCCCATATATGATAGCTGGGTCCCAGGATGGGATAACAAAACAGTTTGTTTTTCACAGTGAGCTGAAATTCTGGAAATTATGATAATAATCAATAGTTACTTAATAGATGCCTTCAAACAATCAGAAATGGGTCCACTGTCAACCACAGCCTTACCACAGACCCAGATCTGGTTTAAACTAGCTGGAATCAGTGACCTGGCAAAGGCAAATGGGGAATGAGCATGCTTAATAAGCTAACTGCATATTAACCAACACACCCGTAGGAGGAGTTTTCCACTATCTTTGAACATGGGATGCATGACAAGGAAGGGCATGAAGGAGGAGAGGGAAATACTGCTAATCAGCAGAATATCAATGTGGAATTGTTATTTGAAAGAGAAGGAGGGGAAGAAGAAGAAAGGGATTCTTTCTGCCTTACCCCACACCTTATGTTTCCCTGTCAGTTGCCTGGCAGCATTGACTCCCTCAACACCACAAGAACAGGAAGGGGGGACAGGAGGAGCCTTTGGGAGACTAAGGAAGGAACTGGAACAATGTAAAGAGATTTAGTGAGTTTTCCCTTCCCAATCACCTCAGAGACTATGCAGGTTCCTATAAGGATTGGAGAAAATGGATTTGTAAATGCCTGCTCAGTGCCAGTAAGGTTAGAACTTTTGTTTTTATTTCTAATTTTTTGGTGGTGTCTTTTTTTTTTTTTTGAGAGGCAATGTGGGTTAAATGACTTGCTTAGGATCACACAGCTAGTAAGGAGTAAGTATGTAAAGCCATATTTGAACTCAAGGCCTGCTGACTTCAGGACTAGTGCTCTCTCCACTGTGCCAGCTAGCTGCCCTTAAGAAATTTAAGAAAGAAATGCATCTTTAATCAAGGATCCGGTAGGATTAGTTGAACAGATAGATCAGTTCCTACGACCAAATATCTATACCTGAACAAATGTGTATTCTAAGCTTACTGTTTACTGAAAAGGAAAAAGGAATCATTGGAAGGGCAACCATGGAAACTTAGGAATGGAGGCATCCACCTGTCCAGGGATAGTGTTCACCAATAGGAAATGCCCCAGGGAGGATCCTGAGTGGGAAAATAATGATGGAGTTCATAGGAAGCACATGCAAGACTTGCAAATTGTTCTTTGGTTCTCTGCTGGGCATCTTATTTACTTATTCTTTTACTCCCTTTCATCCCTCTCCATCCCCAAGCAAGCTACAGTTAAGAAAAGATATATTTATGTATACATATGTAAATATGCATATACACATTCACACATACACACACGTCTTTTCTATCCCTGCTGACTAAATTCTGCTCCATAACTCTCCTTGCTATTATTTAACCCTCCCCCCACCCAGAGATCTCTCCCTTGTCTTCTTCCCTTACCCTTTGCTTCTCCATCCACTTATCCCTCCCTCCTTATTTCTTTATAGACTTTGGAGGTGCTATATCCTTTATGGTATATATGTAATGTTGCAAATTTAACCTATTCCTGATGTGAGTAGATTTTCAGAACTATGAGCGCTCCTCCCCCCTCTAATGTCTCTGGGTCTATTCTTCCTCAACCTAATTTGTATGACATAATTATTATTTTTATCTTAACTCTGCCAATCTTTCTTCTGAGTTACCCTATGTTGATGTGAATCTTAAACATTATAGTATACATTTTCTATGTAAAAAAATCAAACAATTTGTCCACGTTAAAACAGTTTGTTCATGTTGAGTTACTTAAAATTGACCTTTGATATTGGCTCTTATATGTTAAATTTTCTGTTAAGTTTGGATTTGATTAATAGAAAGTCCTGAAAATCTGTAAGTTTGTTGAAGGTCCGTTTTTTCTCATTCAAAATTATAAATAATTTTGCTGGATATTATACTTTATGATTCTGGGACCTGCAGTCTTTTATTGTAGCTGCTGCTAAGTCTTGTACAATTCTAACATATTTTAATTTTTTTCTTGTTTTTTGCAAAATTTTCTCTTTGATCTGGGTGTTTTGAAATTTGGCAATAATATTCCTGTATGTTTTCCACAAAGGATCTCTTTGTGATAGTGAGTGATGGATTTTTTTTCTACTTTCCCCTCATGTTTTATCACTCTAGGATAATTTTCTTGGATTATTTCTGCATTATTATATCAAAGTTCTCATTTTAGTCACAACTTTCTGGCTCTACAATTATTCTTATATTTTCTCTTTTTGATCTGTTCTCTAGATCTATCATTTTCCTTATGTTTCACATTCTGTTCTATTTTCTTATTTTTTATAATCGGTTTTGTTATTTCTTGGCCTCTCATAGTTTCACTGGCTTCCACTTGTCTAATTCTAATTATTCAAAGAATTATTTTCATCTTTGAGACTCTGTACCTCCTTTTCTAGTTGATTAACTTTTTTTCATACTCTTCTTGTTTTTCTTAGATGTTTTTTATTTTTAGGGGTTTTTTTGTTTGTTTGTTTTTGGTTTTTCCTCAGTGTCTCTCATTTGATTTTAAAATTCTTTTTTGAGTTGTTTTATAAATTCTCTCTGAGCTTGGAGCCATTTCATGTTACCCTTTGGGATAGAAACTTTTTTTTACTAAAGTATCCTCCTCTGAAGATGAACCCCATCTTCCCTGTTCCCATGTTTCAGTGGTAGGATTCTTTCTTCTTTTCCTGTTCTTTTTTTTTTTTAAATAAAAGGTATTAGTGTAAGTACCTCTGCACTCACCAGGTGCTGGTTTATTCTTGTCCAGGACCCAGTCTTAGCAGTATAGCTGGCTTTCCTAATCAGCAGAGGTTCACACTTTACATACATTGAAGAGGGGAAAGTCTCTATAGTTCCTGCTGAGGCTCCAGCTACACCCAGCTAGCCTGAGGAGTCTCCACTTGATGTTTCTGAGGAGAGCTGGGAGGTGTTTGCAATTCAGACAGGTTAACTCCCAGTTCTGAGGCTTTTTTTTCAGAGTTTCAGGAGCATCCCTGTTTTGTCCCAAGTCTTCTTGATTTTTCACCAGTCTATGCTCCTCCCTGAGGCTCAAAATTGTTCTATTTTGGGGCAAAATTAGGAGAACTTGATATTTAGCCACTTACTCCCCCATCTTCCCAGAATCCTCCTCCAGTTTGCTTAATTTCTTAAGAAAACAAGGATTAAGGATAGTTGCAGTTTGTGGAAATGGAAGTGAAGTATTTGGGACACCTGATTAGAAAGGGGGGAAAGAAGATTGGAATTACTAAAGCCAAAGATAAAGAAGAAATTAAGGAAATTTGGGGGATGAGTAGGGTATTGCCAATTATGGATCAACTCATATACCCAATTGACTAAAGATTTATACAATAACAGATAGATAAACAAAAGTGGACAGAGGAGGAAAGACAGCTGGAAGAGTGAAAACAGGCTCTGATCAAAGCACCAGTGCTAGCCTTACCCACTCTAGACAAATAATTTTATCTATCCAAGAGTGGGAAAGGGTATGCCATTGGGGGTGTTGCCTTTGTCATGGGCCAGATAGTTGCAGTCTGTGGCATTCCTGTCCAAGCTGTTAAACCCAATGTCTCAGAGATGGCCTGAATGTGTCCAGGCAGTAGTGGCCACTGCCCTGTTAGTGGAAGACAGTAGGAAACTGACATTTGGAAAAGCTCTCATAGTAAGTACTCCCCAACAAATGAGAACCATTTTACATCTGAAAGCAGGGATATGGCTTATCAATACTAGAATTTTGAAATACAAGGCAATACTGATGGGAAGGATGACCTGGTGCTAACAGCAGACAATGTAGTTAATCCAGCCACCTTCCTAAATAGAGGAGATTTTAATCAAATACTAGAATACAAGCCCTTAGACATAGTAAATTTGGGAGATAAGAAAAGGTTATTTGTGGATGGATCATCCCAGGTGATTAATGGAAAAAGGTGTAATGAATATGCTGTAGTGGATGGTAAGAATAGATTGACTCTTCACACAGGAGCCCTTACGAAAGATTGGTCAGCACAAACTTGCAAACTGTATGTGTTAAATCAGATCCTGAAGAAATTAAGAGATAGGGAAGGAACAATTAATACTGATTCAAAATATGCCTATGGTGTGTTGCATACTTTTAGAAAAATTTGGGAAGAATGAGGACTAATAAATAGGTAGTAAGGGGAAAGTATTGGCTCATGGAGAATTAGTTAAACAAGTGTTGGGAAATCTATTAGGACCAATTGAAATCACAGCAGTACATGTGAGGGGTCATCAGAG
The DNA here is from genome assembly GCA_023553655.1 of Myrmecobius fasciatus. Lineage (NCBI taxonomy): Eukaryota > Metazoa > Chordata > Mammalia > Dasyuromorphia > Myrmecobiidae > Myrmecobius > Myrmecobius fasciatus. The sequence continues at coordinate 38,788 of JAJPUD010010903.1, read as the reverse complement.
GGGTACCTCCCCTGAAGCAATGGGAAACCACCTGGCAGATGAGGTAGCAAAGGAGACAAGATACCCCCAGTATTCTCTCAGGTAGAAGAGGAACAGATGAGAAAGACTGGAGTGGTCAGAGATGAAGGAGGATTTGGGGTACTACTTGATGGAAGGAAAATGCTGAGTAAAGGGATAACCAAAGACATGCTAGGTATGTTTCTGAGAACATTGGGAAGCTCAGGCAATAGGGAAAGCATTATTGAGATGATATGTGTGGATGGAGCTATGTACAATAGCCTAACAAGTCACCGAGAAGTGCCCAATATGTCAGATCTTAGATAGAAAGGACTATTTGCCCAAAGCCCACCACTGGAGTTTGCTGTATACACCTTCCAATTGGAAGATGGGGTGCTGATTAAAACTTGGAAGGAGCCAAAGCTGCAACCTCGCTGGGACTGTCCTACCACATATTTCTGACTACAGAAACTACAATCTGGACAGTGGAGTGAGATTGGACTCATTTCACCAGGGAAAAGGGTCCAGTGAAGCAGGAGTGGATGGTCTAACCTGATGACTTTCCATTGAAACTGACCCTTTGGAAAGCTGGATCTGCTGGGAACTGAGGGGTATTTTGTGGACAACTTTTGTGTGCAGAGTACTGGACCTAAGAGATTGGTTTTGGTATTTGGGTTAGTGATACTGGTGATTGGAATTTGTGGGGTTATATTTTCATGTCTCTCTCTGCTCATACCAAAATGTGGTTGAAGTTCATTGTCAAATGGAGTCTGGGGATGGTAAGGGAACAGGGGTAAGTCTTTGGCTGAATTAAAGAAAGTGGAGAATGCTTCTGATAACAGTTGGAACGCTCTGGGAGGGGCCTCACCAAAAAAGATTGGCGTAAAGGTTAATTTGATGAAAAGGAGACCCACAAATAATTTAAGTAAGTGCCTGTCAGATAATTGGATGAGGGGACATTGATAACCAAAGGAGAGTAGGAAGTGAGATAAATAGCTTTGTGCAGACAAGAAACCAGCTGAAATTCCAGATGTAAAGTATAGAGGTTCCCCTTGTCCAGCTTGGGATGATGTGTGGCAGACCACTCAGTATAGGGGATTGGACTCAGATAGTCTAGAAGAGCCCCCAACAGGAGTTAAGAGATAGATAAGATAATAATCTTTAGAGATATAGCTAACCCAAAGTGTGCGAACCTAGAGTACAATCTCATACATATCACAATCAAAAGGGCAAATAGAAGCATGAATGAGACCATTGGTATGGGAATGAAGGTTAGTGGGAAGGATCCTGTGGGTAGATTTAGGATTCTGGTGCTTGGTGTGCCTCCAACCCATCCCCAATCTGGAGGCCAGGCCCTGAACTTCCCAAACTCCCCAACTGAAGAAATGCTAGATGTAAAAGACTCTTCTATAAATGACCCCCAAAGAGTTAAGGTAGTAGAAATAAAAGATTTAAAGAAGACAGTAGAAATAGAGATAGGATATGGGGACACTAATACCTGGATGTAATGGGTCAAATATACTGTTGGAGCCTGAATAAGAGCAATTGTTACACTTGTACTTCAGGCAGACCAGTAGCACATGGAGGTTGGAGGGTCATGAGACTGAGTTTAAGTGCATCATGTGGCTGTTCCTCAATAGCACTACACTCTCCCTCCTGTTTCCACCAGTCGAAAAGGCACTACTAAGGGTATTCCTACCATTATCTCTAGGATGGGCAGTCACGCTGCCTGCCTTTCAAAATAGGAAGAAGGATTTCGGGATCTAGGAGGAAGGGTCCTCTGCACCAGATAGTGAAATGTGACTATGGACAATGGGCACAACTTCTCAAGAATGACAACTTCCAGAGCAGATGTATGATGGCTCTCTAGGGGGAAACCACTCCGATTGTCCAGACTGGGCAGGTACTTATGTGCTGTTACAATTGACTCTCCCATTACCCTATAGTATCAGATGCCCATTGACATAAGTGAGGAAGACCAAGGGATTAAGAGATGGAAAAAGGAGAGTTGATGACAGAATCTATTTGGATGCTACTGGAGTCCCACACGGGGTGCCTGATGAGTTCAAAACAAAGAATCAGACAGCAGCAAAATTTGAATCTCCCCTCTTTTGGTGCTCAACCATCGATAAGAATATGGATTGTATCAACTATATCTACTCTAATCAACCAAGGTTCATTAACTATAAAAGAGATGCAGTCAAGTGCATAGCCAGTCAATTGGATGCAACCAGCAGAATGGCTTAGGAAAATAGTTATCATTAGATGTGATTCTAGCCAAGCAAGGTGGTGTATGCAAAATGCTACCAGGAGGAGTATGTTGTGCTTTCATCCCAAATACTACCTCTCCTGATAACAATTAGGAAAGCACTTCAGAGTTTAACTGCAAAAACCCAAAGAATTAGCTGAGAATTCACCCAGTTACAGGATGGTTGGAGTCACAGTTTGGGAAGTGTAAAGGAAAGGTGGTTGTCTATTCTTAACCTCACTATTAGTGGCAGCCAGGATATTCACAGCAGCTCAGTGTTGTATTATACCCTGTGTAAGGGGATTAGTACAAAGATTGATTGAAAAATCAATAAGTAAAGTGACACCATTTGGAGTGCAAGTGCAAGGTTCTGGGAATGTGAGGATGATGATACCTAAAGAAACTTATAATTCACCCTATGAAGAAAAATGTGAGATGATGTTGAGGAAATTTAAGACCAAGAAAAATAAAATGTGGAAACCAAATTCACTAAATTATTAGTTTATTTTCTACAGAGAGCTAGAATTCTGAGAATTATGATTATTACCAACAAAGTTGTTTAATAGGTGAATAAAACCAATCAAAAATGGGTCCCTGTATCCTTTCTGATCACAGTCTTACCACACACCCTGATCTGGTTGGAGTTAATGACCTGGCAAAAGCAAATGGGGAATAAGCATGCTTAATAGCATAATTGCATATTACCCAACATAACCCATAGGAGGAGTTTTCCACCATCATTGCACATGGGATGCATGACACGGAAGGGGGAACATATCTAGGAGGGCATGAAGAAGGAGGAGAAGGAAAAACTATTATTCAGTGCTATATGGACCAATCGGGAGACTGGGTGGTACATGAGAGGGATGATCTCATTTCCATATCAGCATGCTCCTCCACCATAAGGATGTACCCACTTCCTGCAGGAATGCAATAAACATTCCTTTACTCACTTGAGAGACTTTTTTGTTGTTTTAGCAGGTCTAGGACCCTTGATCATGATCATAACACATATTGGCTTTGGGAGATAGGTGCTGTTTTTCCCATTTTACAGATAAGGAAACAAACCAAGAGCTTCTGTTTGACCTATCTACAGTCAAATCATTAAGAAGTGTCTGAGGCAGGATTTGAACTCAGGTCTTCTTGATTCTACCGATTGCACATCTTGCTTGCCTATAATATATGTAAAGCTCTCCACAAATTTTAAAGCATTGCATAAATGTGAACTCTTATTATCATAATTATTACTATAAAATGTTTTATAAAATGCTATGTAAATGTCAGCTATTATTATTACTACGAGGTATAAAACTTTCCTTGGGATTAAGGCAGATTTCCTAGCTGGATTAAATGTTCCCTTGTCAGATACCTAATAGGTACTTAATAAATACTTATTGATCAATTTAATTGGCTTGATCTTGTTCACAGGATCATCCATAGATTCAGAACACACTCTTGGGTACTTTTCCAGCACCTGGAAGCATACGCAGGAAGAAATATTCTTGGGACTTTTCTTTGGACAATGTTGTGTCAAATAGTCAGCTGGTAAGTCACATACAGCCCACAACACTACCAATGTGCCAGAATCAGATTAAAATATAATTGGGAAATATTTAACAAAATAAATTAAAATACAATACAACAATAGATTGTATTCCAGGGGGCGGAGCCAAGATGGTTGAGTGAAAAGGTGACTTTCTGCGTCCTCCTCCGACCTCCTCTCAAATCAACAATAAAATAAGCCTCTGAACTGATCTTCAAGTCAACGAATCAGGAAATATTTGGATACTGCTTGCAGATATCTCTGAAAAACTTCACATCAGGTTTGTCTAGCTCGGACAGAGGGATAAACAGAGGACTCCAGTATCAGAGATCTCTGGTGTAGGCTGAAAGTGAGTGTGGGACTCAGCTCAGCTCAGCTCAGCTCATCCTGGCAAAAACTCCAAACTCCAAACTCCAAATTCCAAACACCTGGAGTTTATCTGAGGCACTCGGGACACTCTGCCCTGATTGGGGGCAGGTGTTCTGGCAAACTTGCCTTGTTTAAGGAGTAATTCGGCCTTAGTCCTAGCCCCCACCGGCCCAGCACCTTAAATTAATTCGACGAAGTGCCCCAGGGCAAAATCTTCAGCCTCCGTTTTTTTTTTCCCTACCTTAAAGAGATATCCACACTGTCTAAAAAAAATGAAGAAGCAAAAGAGAGCTCTCACCATAGACAGCTTTTATAAAGAGAAAGAAGAGATGACCCCAAATCTAGAGGTTCCTTTAGACAAAACTTCAGAGGAAACCAGCAAGGACCATCACTGGTCCCCTTTTCAAAAGGCCTTTCTGGAAGATTGCTTAAAGAACCTAATAAAAGAGCTGGAGGATAAATGGGAAAATAAATTGAAATCAGTGCAAGAAGGATACAATATCTTGCAAGAAGGATATGATGCCCTGCAAAAGAGATATGAAAAAGACACCAATTTATTGAAAAATAAAATTAGTGAAGTGGAAAAAGAGTGCAATGAACAAAAAAATTCAATTGGCCAGTTACAAAAGGAGCTTAAAAAGGTAACTGAAGAAAACAACACTTTAAAAATAAGAATTGAACAAATGCAAGTGAATGACTCAATAAGACTTCAAGAATCAGTCAAACAAAAACAAAAAAATGAAAAATTAGAAGAAAATATGAAATATCTCCTAGGAAAAACAACTGACTTGGAAAATAGATCTAGGAGAGACAATCTAAGGATTATTGGACTTCCTGAAAGCCATGATGAAAAAAAGAATCTAAACACTATCTTCCAGGAAATCCTGAAAGAAAACTGCCCTAAGATTGGAGAATCAGAAGGCAAAATCACCATTGAAAGAATTCACCGATCACCTCCTGAAAGAGACCCCAAAATTAAAACCCCAAGGAATATTGTGGCTAAATTTCAGGACTATAGCACCAAGGAAAAGACTCTGCTAGCATCTAGAAAAAAACAATTCAAATACTGAGGATCAATCATTAATTAGAATCACACAGGATCTCTCAGCCTCCACATTGAAGGATCTAAGGGCCTGGAACCAGATATTCCAAAAGGCAAAGGAACTTGGATTACAGCCAAGAATAATCTATCCAGCTAGAATGAGCATTATCCTCCAGGGAAGAAGATGGTCATTCAATGATATAGGTGAATTTCACCTATTTCTAATGAAAAGACCAGATCTGAACAAGAAATTCGACATCCAAACACAGAACTCATGAGATGCATAAAAAGGTAAAAAGGAAAGGACTCTTGAGAACTTTATTTCTACTAGGGGGATGCTTAAAGTTTGGGGGTATAATTAACTAGATATTACTTTGATAATATGAAAAAGAGAACTAGAGGGGGAAAGGTTGTCATACTGGGAAAAAGAGGAAAAAAGTGGTAAAATAAGATCTAAAAAAAAGAGGTGAAAACAAGGTAAAATCTCTTGAAGAGGCAAAGAAAACCTAATATAATTGAGAGAAAG